>JASDQU010206690.1:11563-39034 GCA_032191745.1 Picea mariana
TAAAGATACATGCTCAAAGAGCTTATTTATATACAATCCTAAACTAATGAAACACTTTTACATGGGGCTAGGTAAAAGAAAAATTCCACCATAGCCATTCAAGAAGCTTCCTAAATAGAAGCTCCTTCCTTCTGTCAATGATCATCAGCAGAGGGTGTAGTCGTGACAGAAGAACAATTACACTCATAAACTCCTCCTTATAGGCTGGAGTTGAGATGAAATAGAGCGGCTCCAAGGCATAGGGGAAATTCCACTCCATGTATTTGCTGACAGATTCATCGAATGAGTGGCCATTTCCAAGGAATGGGCGACATACAACCTCTTCTGCTACACAGTTGTTCACACGTGGCCGAATGTCTCTGATAACCATAGGTGGGTGAATAACTGAAGTAGGCTCACTGATCTCAGGTGGTGGCTGCTCACTGACTGGCTCTGAACAAAGGGCAGACTGCCCCTCTAGTTCTTTTTCCTCTTCTTGTTGGCGCTCCTCTAGGTCCGATTCATATTCATCATAAATAGGGACCATGGGGTGATTCTACTTGCTGACTGGATCTTCAGTATGTTTATAGTGATCGAATGTAGGATAAGTGTGCTGCTCATCATCACTATAATATTCATCAAAAAGGGGCTGATCCTTATCTCTATGATCCTCCTCCAGAATGGTGATCCCATCAAAAATATTCGTTTCAGGGACAGTGGGACCCACTGCTTTTGGTTGCTCATACATAATCTTCTTCTCAGGTAAAAATATATCGTGAGAAACTACCTAGAGAAAAAGAGAGGAAACCTCTTCCACAATAATGTCTTCTTTACAAACGGGAAGGTCTCCGTCCTCGAAAATTGGGTTGCTAGGAATATCTGCTTGACTCCGACATTTAGGTGAGCCACCTACCATGGACCACATCTTCTCTACAAACTCATAATCTCCACAAGAGGCGTGTTTCTCTTTATGAACATCTAAAAGAACAGACGCATCTGATATGATGTCAGATGCTTCCATTATCGAGCTAACACCACTCATATCATTCAACACGTCAATTTTTTCACAGCAGATGTTTTCTTCCACAGTAAGGGCTTCATCATGGACATGGTCTTCAGGGCCAACAGAGGCTTCATGAAGCGAAGAAAATTCTTCACAACAGTTTTCAAACAAGCGAACAGCTGGATAGTAGTCTTTGCAAAATGAATTGAAAGCTGTATGAAAACCTGTTAAAGAGCGGATGCTTGCAACAGGAAGAGACCGACACCATTCAAGAGAAGCTCCCTTCAATGAATACCTGAAGAGCTTAATCCGGACATCTTCATGCGTGATATTGTGTCAGTGGATAGCCTCATGGAAGTCGAGTAAATGCTCAGTTGTTTCTTCCCAATCTGATGCATGAAATTTCGGGAGGAAATATTCCCATTGGTCTCTATCAGGAACTGCATTAGGAAAGCCAACTATCTGAGAAAAGTCACAAAAAGCAAACCTTTGAGCCAGAATTTTCTCCATATCGAAACAGTGGAGTCGCCAATCGATCCTCGAATCATGGATTCGCCAGGTGAAAGATGCGCAGCTTCAAGTGTGTTTGGTCCTTGTTCACCATCAAAGGCCAGATCTTAACATTGCCGTTACCCCAGGAAGCTTCTCAGACTGAGAAAGCAGCTGCTGAAACCTTCTCGAGAAATCTCCTTAGGGTCAGCTTTCAGGTGTGCTAACAACAGTCACAGCTGAAACAATGATGTGGAAACAATGGAGTCGCCACAGTGGAGTCGCCAGGTGCACAATAGCAATCTTTAAGGGCTCTGGTGTCTGATGCACCTTCAGAATCAGAGGCTCAATGTCGTTCTACCTAGGGAAAATCTTCAACTTCATCCCCGACAATGGCGCCAGAAATGTTAGCGTCGAAAATCACTCCTGGATTGCTTGCAGGAGCAGAGCCCGACACCCATCAGTTTAATGTCACGATTTGTTTATAAAGGGATGATCAAATGGAGATAAAGGCTCGAGGAGATATCACTCTAACTCGGGGAATGGATCTGGTACGTAAAGAACAAAGGAGGTCTGGAATCCTAACTTCATCCAGTGGGTTGATTAAAAGATGAACAGGTGGAAGACTTAGTAAGAAAGGTGAACAAACAACTTTGGGCAACAAGATTTCGGCAGTTTGTAGAAGAAAGACGCTGAATGCAAGATCCGCTTGGTTCAGGGTCTCAAGAAACTAAAAGTGGACTTGACTGGATCCTCCAATTCCAAGTCACTCAACGCTGGGAAAATCACGAGAACCGATTAGAGACAGTGAAACTATTACAGTGATCCATTACAACATCATCCTATAATAGCTACAGCTCGACTGGATCCTCCAATTCCGAGTAGCTCTAACACAGTGTAAACAAAGGCATGAAAGAAACTGGCATTCATAAGGCAAGAAGTCTCAAAAGTCCATACATAACCAGATTAACAGTGCTTCATTAAAACTTTACAACCAGGAGCTCTGCTCAACCATCGATAGATACCAAAATGGCGAAAACGCCTTCATATACTCAAAACAACAACAACAACAAAATCGAGACGTTGCATTAAAGCTTTGCGTCTGCATGGCTTCTGACAATCTGCACCTGCAATCTTTGACTGATCGAGCTCCTGCGGTGGATGCAATCTAACTCCTGACAGCTCCGTAGGTGAATCGATGCGCTCTTAACTCCATCACCGGACCTTCCCATTATGGCGGAGACGATGTCTAACCACCACCAACTACTTCAATAACTGCTTCATTGGGATTGAGGATGGCCTGATCAACTTGGCGCTTCTGCGACGTGGCGATTACTTAATGGTGCCACCTGGATCAGCCTGAACGGCCTTTCTTTGTGTGCTGCTTCGCTGGACTTCTGCGAGGGACCCTTATGGAAATAATTACGGCGGGAGTCGTGATAGCGGATGAGGAATGCCACGAGAAATGGACAGGACACAGGTGGAAACAACAGGGAGTGCAGGAGTAAAAGCGCATGGTGGAAGGTGTTGAGGTGGAGGAGACACATGGCAGGGGACGAGGAGGCTCGGAAGGTGAGTGGATGATGAGATGGAGGAGGGGACCACATGGATGGAACGAGGAGAGGCTAAAGGGAAAGGACCCTGCCACATGGCCAGGTGGGGAATAGGTGGTGAGGAGGGAAATGGCGTAGAAGACGACACGACGTGGAAGGGGCCCACAGGGTTAAACGAAGAAAGGGTAGTGGGAGTCTGGATCTCCTGTGCGCCGTTGATCCAGGCTCTCCAATAGAAGCCATTGGAAATATGCACCCCAGATTCTGGATCCCCCCCCTCCGCTTAAAGGTAGAAAGGCAGGGGGGGGGTCCAGAATTGCCTCTCGCGCCGTTGATCCAGGCGCTATGATCATGGCTGTTGAAGAGGTGCACCCCCGATTCTGGACCCCCCCCCACTTAAAGGTAGAAAGGCGAGAGGGGGGTCCGAAATCCGATGCACGCCATTGATCTTGGCGCGCAAAATCCTGCCGTCCAGATCTGCTTGCCACTTAACAATAGATGCATTTGCGCCCCGAGCTTAGGATAAGTGGGTTTTTAACCCATTCTTTTGAATTCTAACCCCCTTACAAGAAATATCGCTAATAGTATGGTATACACTTGAGAGGTATGTCTTGTTGATGGTACACCTTAGAAATGTTATGGTACATTGATTAGAGGCATTAGTAGTTGGTCTGGTTTTTGGTTTTGTTACATATTACGGAGCATACTTGAGGCTTGCTATATTGTGAGGTTGTATCTTGGTGATATTGAGGAGCATGATTGAAGCATGTTTTTGAGGGACGTGGTATATGACTTGAGGCACATCATTGGATGCATGGTGCATGTTGGTTGAGGTCTACTTGTTGAGATACATTGCTGGTAAATTTCTTGGTTTATTGGTTTGGAACATTGTTGGTAAATGGTATGGTGTTGATTGTTGATGTACATGTTTCAGACATATGGTTAGAACATATTTGAGGCACATGTTTGGCACATACTTGAGGAACATGGTTTGAGGTACATCATTGCATGCATGTCTTGTTGATGTTGGCATAATACTTGTTGAAGCATAGCTTGGTTCTTGGCTTGGCACATGATTGAGGTGCATGTTGGACACTTGATGCTGACTTAGTGCTTGAGGCACATCTTGGTGATATTGGCATGGTTGATGTGCATGGTTGGCACATGGTATGGTACATGTGTTGATGGTTGATGTGGTGCATGGTTGACACATGATATGGTACAGGTGTTGGTGATATAGGTTTGGTGCATGGTTGATGCACTTGCTATGACACATGGTTGATGTTATAGGTTGAGGTATAGGTTGATGCATGGTACATGTTAGTACTTGGTTGAGACATATCTTGTGATGGTAAGTGATGATCTTGGTACATTCTTGGTAGAGGCATGTGCTGGTAATGTTGAGCATATGGTTCTAGATATTCTCTTAGTGATCTTGGCATCAGTTGCATGCATATGAGAGTGGTTATGGTTTTGTGGATGAGACAATTATTGGTTGGAGAGGTTGCTGTGACAATGATCGGTTGGATAGGTTGATGTGACAATGATAGTGACATTGAAAGTGATAGTGGCTTTGACAGTGGCAGTGATTATGGTAGTGACAATTGGTCTACACTTATATTTCAGGGAGATAGGGCGGGGCAAAGAAAAGGGGGTTGTAGTCTCCTTTTGGTTGGATCCGAAGAATCAGGGAGTTGGAGCTTCCTTCAGGTTGGAGCCAGATAACTAGGTGGTTGCAGCCACCTTCTAGTTGGAGCTGGAGAACCCAGGGGGTTGTAGCCTCGTTCTGGTTGGAGTTAGAGAATTCAGAGAATTGTAGCTTCCTTTAGATTGGAGCCTGTAAATAGGGGGTTGTAGCCTCCTTCGAGTTTCAACTGGAGAATTGGGAAGTTGGTGCTTCCTATGAACGAATTCTTGATATATATAAGAAAAAATTTCGTGGTTTTCTACCATTTGGGTTTCCATGTAAACACTGGTGTATTGTGTTCTTGATGTGATATCATGCTGCTTATGATTACATGCTTATGATATATATATTGAATGCAATAATAGATGATACATTGATGATGAACTATTGAATATTGTTGAGAAAGTGAAATAATATATATTGTGGTTAAAATTGGTATAAATTGCTCATACTGATTCACCCCTCCCCTCTCAGTATTCCAACAAATATTTTTCTAAATAAATATTGGGAGGTGATGGGTAAACCAAACTTGGTCTAGTCTCCCATCCAACTGTGGTTGGCCAATCAATACAAAATCTACCCAATAGGCCAACTGGAGCAAGTGGAAGTGAATATAAAAGGAGTAAAAACAAAGGCTAGTTTTGAGGTAATAGAAATTATGGATCAATCTGATCCATATCCTACATTACTTGGAATTGATTGGGCCTTTGAAAATAATGCAGTGCTAAATTTAAAGAAAAGGCATATGTCATTTGAGACAAATACCCTGTGCATGGTCGTGCCACTGGATCCATATGAAGGAGATAGATACAATTAGACAATGGATGAGGATGCACATAGTTTAGTAATTGAAAATATCTATAAGATCACAGTGAGCAGGGAGGACTACATCAACCCCATCACAGATGCAAAATTAAGCTGGAAAAGTGTCAAGTATTATGACACAGATTCTAAGGATTCCATGGATAGGTGGAATGACAATATATATGAAGTTTCCACTCACAGATGCATGAGGATAATGAAAGTAGTACGCTGGATCGAATTTGAGTTATGAAATACCCCATGGTTTGATGGGACAGGGTCAGTAGAGTCATTCCTCATCCAAATGGAGAAAACTATCCCCACAAAACAAATGCTTCATTCCATGGATGCAATGGTTCAAGGGACACCTGTACCGTGGTGGGAGAAGCATCGATTGAATATTCAGAATTGGGTGTAGGTAGATAAGTTAATGAAGGCTCCGTTCCAACCCATCGTTGATTTCGAACTCACCAAATGATACAAGGGAACTAAGTATCCTTAAGAACACATTTATTTTTGTGAATGTAGTGGAACTCTAAGAATATCCCTCAATCCCAATGGGTCCATCGATTTTTCCACACTATGGACATGGTACCAAGAAAATGGTACATTTAGGAGGAGCTTAGAAGGAAAATGATTGAGTGAACCCATGTGATTCCCAATTTTGTTTAACATTCAACTTCACAACAAAAAATCTGGTGTAAAGAAAGGCCCTTTGTCGGATTAAGGATTTTATTTTCCCTTGGTAGCCAAAGGAAGCCACACCTAGGGTGGTTTGTTTGTATCACCAGTCGGTGGCTAAACTAAAAGAGGAAGTACATTGTTGGAAGAATTATGTTGAAAATATCGATGATGATGATCCATGTGACATATATATCAAAGAGTCTGAAGGAGAGTGCATACTAAGTGGTAAGGAAACAAAGATATCCACTCTACACTATAATGAACCAATAAAAACCAAGAAAAATAATTTTTACACTGAAGAAGTGCTCAAGATGGATATTATTCAGGATTATGGGATAAGGAGATGGTCACTCAGGTTGTTGACCTCCTTAAGGAATATGAGGACTTGTTTCCATAGAGATTTTCTGAAATGAAAGGAATTACAATATCGTTTGGGGCCATGAAGATTAAACTCAAATTGGATGCCAAATTGGTCAAGAGAAGGCCTTATCGATTAAATCCTAAGTATAAGGAAAATGTGCACAAAGAATTAGATTGAATGTTGGATGCGAGGATGATTTTCCATGTAGAAGAGTCTGATTGGACTAGTCCTATGGTGGTGCAACCCAAGAAGATTGAGGATATTCAAATATGTGTATATATGAGGAGTCTCAATGTATCTTGCATCCATGACCCTTTCCCGAAACCCCTCACAGATGAGGTGCAAGAAAATTTTGGTGGTTGGGAAGCTCACTCTTTCATGATGGTTTCTAAGGGTATCATCAAGTTCATCTCACTAAGGTGGACTAGGATATAACCACCTTTGCGACATAATGGGGATCCTTTGCATACATAACAATGTCGTTTGGGTTGAAGGATGCCCCTGTAGTATTTCTGCATATAGTTGTCACATCCTTCAAGGAATTCATCCACAATTTTCTTGAAGTATACTTGGATGATTGGACTGTGTTCAATTTGTTGAAGGAATGCATGACTGATGCTAGACTGATGCCGCCAGCTACAGGTATCCTTGAATTTGAAGAAATGCATTTTATTTACACCATTTGACACATTGCTAGGCCATGTCATCTAAAAGGATGGATTGCTAGTGGATCAAGCTAAGATTGTTTCCATATTGGATATGGTGGCCCCAACTTCGGTTTGAGCGATGTGTGCCACGTTGGGTCATACCAGATACTACAGATGGTTCATCTAGAATTATTCCTAGATTGCAAACTCATTGGAAAAGTTGTTGTGTAAAGATACTAAGTATGAGTGGACACCAGAATGCTAGAAATACTTGGATACCCTCAAATAAAAAATGGTTATTGTAGCAATTCTGGTTTTTCCTAATTGGTCGAAGCTCTTCCATGTCCATGTCAATACTTCGTCTATTGTGCTCGGTGCCATTCTTACACAACCATGGGAAGGAAACATTGATCATCTAGTATATTTTTCTTGTCGCAAGCTGTCTGATGCCAAAAATAATTATACAACAACCAAGTGCAAGGGCCTGGCCATGGTATATGATTTACAAAAATTTCACCACTACTTGTTGGGGTCTGCGTTTAAATTCTTCACTGACCACTCCACGCTCAATTATTTTGTCAATAAGCTAGTGTTGGGTGGATTCATATGTTTTTGGTTGTTGTTATTTTAGGAATTTGAGTTTTAAGTTGTTGTTAAACTAGGGAAGTATAATGTTATACCTAGTCATCTGTCGTATATAAAGACTAGGGCAGCTGGTAAGAGCCTCGATGATGAACTCCTGGATGTGAAACTCTTCAAGGTCGAAGTCACTCTTTATAAATTGGATGAAATTGTGGAATTTCTCATGACTATCTAGGCTCCCATAGGGTATACTGTGGTGCAACATCGTCAATTGGTGACCCGTAGTGGCGATTATCAGTTGATTTCCAAATAATTGTATAAGTTGGATGCAGATGACATCCTATGCAGGTGTGCAATAGAACATGAAGGAAAATCCATCATGTATGAAGAACATAAAGATATTGTTCAAGGCCACAATGCTAGTAAGGCTACCTCGTGCAGGTCTTTGATGGCCCTCCCTCTTTGTAGACACCAAGAAATAATGTAAACGTTGCGATGTATGTCAATGGATTGGAAATACCTGCCAGAGAGATGAACTTCCTTTATTTCATGTGGCCGCGCTAGAGCCATTAAACAAATGAAAAATATGTTTTGTGGGGCCCATAAATCCCCCCACTCTTCGCACATGGGTGCACTATATTAATACAACAACTAAATACCTCACTAGATGCGTTGAATGTCTTCTAGTTAAAGATTTTACAACAAAAACTACGATGTGCTTCATTTTTTAGAATGTCATCACCATATTCAGATGTCCAAGGGTGTTGATGAGTAACCGGGAGTCAAATTTTCTGAATGATACCATTCAACAACTCACTCAGGAGTTCATGATCCATCACCATAAGAGAACCCCCTATCACCCTCAAGCCAATGGTATGATCGAAGATTTCAATAAAATTTTAGAGCATGCTTTAACTAAAGTTTGTAATGTGCAACATGATGAATATGATCAGTGCATCCCAACAATATTATGGGGTTATCAAAAAACGTGCAAAAGGATGACAAAGAACATGCAATTAAGATTGGTCTATGGAAAAGAAGTGGTCATACCACTAGAATTTGTTGTTCCTAGCCTCCGGGTTGTCCTAGCAACCCAGATGACCGATGACCAATCCATTTAGTATAGGTTAGATGAGATAATGGAACTAGAGGAATACCAAATGATGGTCGGTTTCAGCCAGGTGGTTGAAAAGGAAAGGCATAAGGCATGGAATGACCATAATATACACCAGAAAATTCTCCAGTGTGGATATTTAATATTATTATATGAGAGAAAATATTGAAAACATCCTGACAAGCTACACATGTGCTGGTTGGGTCCTTTTCGACTACTCTACATCAATGAAGTAGGTTCCACCAAGATGGAAAACTTGCAAGGACAACTACTCAAAGGACTCATTAATGGTTGTAGGTTAAATGTGTACTATGGCCCGTATGAGTCATCCATCATTTAGCTCCCTCTCTTATCTTTGAATGTGGGTAGAATAGTTTTAGTGTAGGTTGTACAATAGGTAACACCTCTCATAGTTAGCATAATTTACATTTTTGACAACACAACATTCATATCGGTCATGCAGCTAAACTCGATAGATTGACAATGTTTGTAGATTCTCCAAATTTCCAAATAAGGAAAATACTTTTCCATAAGTACAAGTTCTTGGTCTTGACGGACAATTCACGAAGGCCTTAGAGGAATTTCTTGACGATTCAATTCATTGAAAAGGAAAGTAATCCTATTTAGACATTTCGCACATACCACAAGTGCACAGTTAGTTATGTCTCCACAATATCCAACCAACATCACCGGTACGATGGACCTGATAGTTGATTTTCCCATTAGTCACGTTTCACCGCCAACTTCTCCAACCCTTCCCCTCCAACGAATCTCTCTTTCTCCCCTTCATCATCTTCACCACCATATTCACTCTATATACAACCCCCATATGCTCTCGATGGAGTAATTCTCCACATCCCATTCCCTAACACCCTCTCCTGTCACTCCCTCCAAGGTTCGTCGGTATTTCCCCTGCTTCTCCCCACTGTATCAATTTTTCTCATCTCTCTTTCCCACTTCTACTTCATGACGTGGCTTAGTCGATTGTCCATAATCTTCTCTTTTCATTTTGGTCGAGAATCTCTAGAGCCTACACTTCAATTTTCACACATATTTCCAGTATGTCACCAAGTTCTTGTTAAAGGTCCTTACCCCTTATTTCCTAGAAAGAATCAACCTAGTGTCACACAGTTCCCTGAACTGTGTTTCGTATTTGCGGTTGTTCCAAAACTGTCTACATCACTGCTGGTTGAATAGTCGCCATGCATCATCACTGTTGTTCCTGAGTTTGTACTTAAGGCTCAAAGCACAATGTTAAGCATCGGGAAATGAGGAAAGTTTAAAAGATTGCTTTTTCTATCTTGGTTATGTGATAACAATTCCTTAAATTGAATTAATAATATGACAACTCAGAGGCCATTTTTCGTTTCTAAGTTAAATTTGAAAATATTGGATGTAATGAGAGAAAAACGTAAAGCTGTTAGACAAAGCAAGGCATCAAATAAAAAAGACTCTTACTTTGTTAGAGAAGAAGAAAATAGATAATAGCCTTAAATGAAGCATAAAATGTAGCAATCTAATTAATTCACAGGTATTGTATCTACTAACAGTAAATACAGAGGAACCCCCGGGGGGGCAGCTCAATTGGCAAGTGCCGTGAAAATGAAATTCCATGAGGTTTCGAGTTCAATTCCCCCTGACTTACCTTGTGTGCCACGTAAGGGGCATCGTGGGCACACCTGGAGGTTATAGTGGTAGTAGTTGGATAACATGGCCACGTGTAACGCGAGCACGTGCCCAACTAGTTGCTGATTCCTCTAGACACACACACACACACAAAAAAAAAAACAAAAAAAAACCAGTAAATACAGAGGAAAAGTTGTTTATTATTAGATAACTAAGTGAAACATAACCACAATAGATGTTGCACTAAATTGCGATCAAGCATTCGTCAAGGAAATATATGAAAAAATGATAGAATGTGGAAAGACAAAAGAACACATAACTCAAATGGGTGAAATGTAGAATCTTTGGTCTGCACTTGTATTAATTCTCAATAAGGAGAGTTTTCTCGATTACAACTGGAAATAAACAACCCTTTGTTCATTCTTTCGAATATGCATTTATACAAAAGTTCTCAACCTCAAATGGTTGGAATTCCTTTATTTTCATAATAATTAAAATTACAAAATATAGAAACTGAACCGCTTCATTTGTAATCTTCTTGATCTTCTCATTATGTTGGCATGAATGTTCTCCTTTCCTATCGTCTAGCTCCAAAATAGATAAAGTACACAGATTTTATTCATTTGTTTCCAAAGGTACTACCTTTCCCTACTCAATACATTTGATGCATCTGCCCACAAATTCCCCTACCAACCCAGAAGATTCTATTAAGTTATTAGCCTAAAAAATGTATAATTTCTTTTACAGCTGAGGAAATCTCTCTTCTATTCGTCTATCCTCTAAAATAATAAACTGCATTTGTAGATAAGGCTTCACTAGCCATCTATCTATTTGAGCAATATCATCTATGTTTCATCTGTGATATTTCAACTTGGGCTTCTTCCATATTTGTTTTAATGTCAAGCTGATGTTTGGCTATATTAATCTGACCCAGTGTTCGAGAACTATCTTCTTTATCGAAGCCTAATAATTCTTTGTTAAGTGAACAAAAAACTTCTTCACAAGATTCTTTCAATTCCTTAGTCATTTTCCTACCTTCGTCTATGTTTGACTCCCAAGTATTTAGTATAATATCACCTTTGGTTTTCTCTGAAATGGACAACCCAGAAGCCATAGCTCTTCCTTATTTTGCTGATGATATAACCACTTGTTGGAAGGTAGTCCGGGCAACAATAACCTCTCTCTCTCTCTTAAAACAATATTAATTAATTCTTCATCCATCACCTGAGAATGATTTTGGACGATTTTTACTTTAGAGAGCAGGCTTTGTTGAGCTATTTCTATTTTCTTTAGCACATCCAATGCTTGAGCTTGAAACAATGCTATATCCACAACCATTTTCTCAGTGGAACTGACCTTGTCTTGTAATTGTTTTATCAACTCATCTTGCTGGATAGTCTGTCTTTCGCTCACTTTCATCGTCTTATGCATCTCGTCAAGACTGGACTTGAGCAATTCGATTTCTTGTTTATCACTAGCTCTAGCCTGTTCCAGTCCTTTATTGACTTCTTCTCTGACATTTTCTTTTTTGTATTCCTTATTTGATTTTTCAACTGACTTATCATCCAATTCCTCTGATTTAGTCTTTATTTCAGATTATCGACTGAGAATAGGTTAGCTGTTGTAAAAGCTCCCAAAGAGCCAGCTACCTCTGTAGCAAAGTCTTCATCTTCCAAATTATGTCCATCCAATAATACTCTGTTCTTTTTTACCATTGCACCCTCTTTCTGATACATTTCTTTCTTCACCACAACTTTCCTTTTCTTACTGAAAAAGAAATTGGAGAGAGGTATCTCTTCAATAGAGATGGGCGTGAGATATCCTACGAGTATTACCTCTACATTGGGGTTTCCTCTAGTGGACTGTAATGGCGTGACAATTTGAATGGGGTTGCCGATTTCTATGGATAACTATTTTCCAGTTCCATTTGTAGTTGATTTATCTGGTGAAGACAATGGCCTATCTTCTGCTTTCTTTATTAATGTATTTGGTTGATCTTTGGCCTGGTCATTAGATGCCTCTGTTGCTAGGATATCATTTTTTTGAGTCAATATCTCAGACTTCTCTGAATTTTCCGGGGCTTCTTGTTTGCTAAATCTTCCGACTTCTGGATTCTAGGTCTCTGTTTGCTGTGTAGCAGGAGACATTGGGTTTTCCCCTTGTAATAATTTTGTAAGACTACCTCTTCGGTGTTTTTGGAAGTTTTAAAAATCAATCATTTTATCAGGTGATAGGGATTAGACTCGACTCAGAACATCTTGGTAAGATCTCACCCCTCGGAACACTTCGTCCTGAGGGGATTCTTCATGTTCATACTTTTTATGATTGCAACTGGCCATATGGTTAACCACAACCTTATGCGGGTCGTGCTTCTTAAAGTCGATGCTAACTAATTTTATTTATTCTAATGCTGTAACTTCCACTCTGGAGTGGCTGAAATACAATAAAGAAAATACACCAATTTGTAAGGGGAAAGATGGCCATACCTTTATCTACACTGCTTTGAATTCTTTGCTAATCCCACCGAGTACATTTTGTCATGCGACCTCGCGGCACACCAGTCGGTCTGGTAAAAATTGTGGTAAAGCGTATGGGGGAACTGAACAACCGAAAACTCTGATGTAAGTGAAGTGATCCTCGATATACCAGTTTTCCACTTTATCCTGGTTAGCCACAACTATATATGGAATTCTAGGAGGTGGGTGACCAAAAATGGAAATGTGCATTGGCACCGCTACCCAATTACATATTTCATAAAATAAATCCTCCGCCTTGTCTTCCCAGAGTTTTGAATGCTAAATATGAATTGGTGCTGTGCTATCTGGAGTCTAGATCTAGCCCATCAGCAGGAAAGGCGTCATGAAACATATGGCCTCCATAATATAAGATGACATGAAAAATGAAGCTAATTTCCCCTTGGCTTTCTTTGCCTAGTATTGTGTAATTTCACTAGCCATATTGTCTGACAATATCTTGGCCTAGTCGAAAGAATAACCTTCCGCCTCTGTGTGTATAATGGGTACCCATGGTAGAAATAAATGGGTTGTGTTCTCTTTTCCATAAAGTATGCACAACATCATGGATATATACATGAACTATGGTTGTAATGATGATATTGAGTATATGCTGTGAGAATCAACTCTGAACTTTTCGGGGCGTGAGCACCAGTCCTTGATCAAATCCGAAAGATTTTTTCCATATTGATCACACTCCTTCTTGCTAAAATTCTCTAGAAAACTGGCATTGTAAATGAAGTTTGATGTTGAAGACAACTTATACATCACTTGTATGTGTTCCAGTCGAAATGACCCAATGAATACTTTCTGAGAATTGAAAATAGTTCTAGTTGGGATATCCACATGATCTAGTGCCCATTTAATCATGTCATTGTAGGGAAAAGACTCGGCCTTGTTGCTACCTTATGCATCTCTGCCTGAGCAATAGTCTTGTATTTGATAGATAAGTCTTCCTTTTCGTTGTCGCTTGAATCGGGCAGTTTACCAGTTCGTACTGTAGGATATTGAATACATTCATCCAGGTTTTAACTGTGTTTATACTTCTGGGTGAGGTATCAGAGATAACCTATGAACTCTGGCCTGAACTCTCATTAGTTGCTTTGGCTTCTTTTCGTGGTGGCATGGTAGCAGTTCTTAAAAAATCTTCTATTTGTCACATAAAACACACATGACTGAGTATCTCATTAAGCAAGCTCTGTGAAAACGAGAATGTAATTCAGAAAATGAAAAATCTTCTTTGCCTTAAGCGTATCAATATGCGTAGATCTTTTCTGACAACACGTTTAATTCCTTTATTCAAAATATTTGGGCAATAAAGGAAGATCTTATTTGAAATCATTTCCCTAAATCAACTATTAATGTCATTAATGGTCGATATTTCGTGATCTAGTAAAAGCATAGAAATCATTTGAATTTACCTGCATTTCAAACCAATGTAAACTTTATAGGAGATAAGACTGTTTAAGGTGTTAATAAATCAAGTTTTATCTTGTTAATTAATCATGTTTAACCTTAATCCATTTCGGGGTTTGGAGTCCTGAGCTATCTTATTTACTTTCAAGTTATGATCCCTGAATCGCAAAATCATGATTTGATCAATTAATATTAATCGAGTTTAACCTTTTAATTAATCATGATTAATTAAGGGTTTTGCGACTTTGGGTATCGGGATTTCAATTTGTCGTTCAAGACAGGATTCTCGAAACACGAAACTGCGATATGATTTAATTATCATTAATCATTATTAATCGTTTAATTAACCTAGTTTAATTTAAGCTAGTTTCGCAATTTTGTATATCGGGACTTTGGTGGTCGCTCGAGGCAGGATCCCCGAATCGCAAAGTTGCGATGTGATTAATTAGTACTAATCGCTTTCAACGCCTTAATTAACATGGCTTAAAACTTATCGTAGTTTATTGATTTTGCATGTCGGGACATTGAGACTCTTTATATGCTGGACTGTTAGGTCTGTGAAACCCCAAAACCTGATATTTTGAAGACTGTTTTTTAGCGATTTGACCCTTTAACTAGTGTACGGCTCCATAAATTTTAAGAACTTAGGATCATTGTATTAAATGGAAGACCTCATCAATGGTGATATCCAAGTTCCCGTTTGTCTTTGTTTAACAAGAATTAAACCTATTTAAGTATAAATCTTAGAAAAAATATATGTTTCAACATAGGCTCCATCTAGGGATCTCGTCTCCCTGCAGGACGAGAAGAACAGTAGACCAAGTGACTTTATTGGGTAAATGGAGTCATTGTCACATTTTTGCGAAACACACTTGGAAAGAGGGAACACATAAAGACCTAAGATTTCATCCTTATCTTTGAAAACTTTGAAAACTTCACCATTCACTGATCTCGAGTTTAGGCTTATCAATGGCTCCCCTTTCTTGAAACTAACTTCATATTTTCTTAAGATAATCAAAACCACCTGAATCGTTCTAGCATGCTCTATTCGATTTTGTTTGCATCAAGGTAAGGTAATTTCAGTGTTTTTAGTCAGGAAATCTCATGTTAGCTTAGAATGTAGACCTAGTCGAAAGATAACTAGTTACCAAAGTACATTGTAATTCATGTATAACAACCTTGCAAATATCGTAGACATTGCTTCACTACCAGCGAGCCTGTTCAGTACCCCGGTGAAGTTATCTAATTTACCACATTGAATTTCCTTTCACCACTTCAATTAGTAATTTTGCATTTAAATGTTGAGATGAGGGAAATCATTTAATGAATTTCCTTTCATCATCTCTTTTTTGGACTAGATGGGGGCAATCATTTTATGAATTTCCTTTCACCATCTGTCTTATAATTTTTTAAAACATGAAGTGGGGGAAACCAATTTGTATACAATATACTAAGGATGATATCTGCTGATAATTTAGCAACATAGGTCTGCTAACTCACTTTGATTCCTCTGGACTAATCCTCCTTTGACCTTCAAAACACCTTTGCCTACAGGGAAATTTCCATGGGGAGATTTTATTTTCTAGGAACATTCCTTGAGAGAAACTAATTAGTTTCAACCTGTTAGAAGGGCTAAGAGAGTCATGATTATCCTAGACATACTTTTTGTTTAGTTAAAGTCATAGGAATCATAAGAATTTTTTTTTACCTATTCTCGTTGTTTTAAGATTTTTTTATCAGTTTTCGAAGCTAAGGTGAGACCCTTTTTCCTCTATGAAGACCATGGGATGATATCAAGAATCACATGAAAATACAACTTTTGAAAATAGGCGGGGGAAAAGAATGAGGGTTTCAGATGTTCTGTTATAAGTATGGTCATTCTTGTGCAAATTTTGTACTCGATTCTTGAAACTTTTCTTTTAGGTCTTCTTATTGCTCATTTTTTATTACAAGTTTTATTTCATTTTTTATTTTATCCAGAGAAAACTCTTGACAATTAAAACATAATTTCCATTTCTCTGGTTATAGATTAGGTGATGATATTTGTACAAATGAGACCTATGTCATTCTAAGTGATACTTCTTTGAAAATTCAAATAGGGAAGAAGCTCATACCTTAGATTTACTCTTATATTTTCAACCAAGTAAACTATTTATTTGTCATCTGTTTCGAGAGAAAGTCAATATTCTGATGCGTAAAGGTCAGTTCTTGTAGTCTTTTGTTTCTCGGCTATTGAAAAGTATCCTGTGTGATAGTAATATGAATAATGTCAGAAATTTACACAAACCAAAACTCTGTGTGTTACTTATTTTATATTTTCTATTTCTATGAAATCAATTAACCTCGTTTTATTTACAGTGGAAGTAAAACTTACTGAAAAAGTGAAAAACCGTAAATCAAAACTAAGAAAACAAACCGATATGTACAGTGAGAGTTTTAAAACTGATCATTGCATAAAATTCTTTAGGTAACGCCCGTTGATAGGGGCGTTGAGGATTTTACTATGCAGATTTTCTAGCAGAAACAAGTTTTTTCCTTCAGCAGTTGTGACTTTAAACGGTCCACACCAGATATGGTCGAATTTTCCATGCTTTCCTGAGTCTTCTTTCCTAGCGTCCCACTTTAAAACTAGGTCACCAGGGATAAAATCCCTATCTTTAGCTTTTTGGTCAAATATGCTTTCATGTTATCCTGATACTTCTGAAGTTTCTCATCTTCTTCATCCCTATTCTACTGGACTTCGATCAGTTGATTTATTCTTCTGGTAACATGATTTGGCTCTTCCTTTTCGTCTTGCCAAATTTCATTATAGGCAGAGCCAGGTTTATGGGTAGTAACACATCAGTCCCATACACCATTTGAAACAGGGACATCCCGATCGATTTCTTGGTGCCTATTTGATTTGCCCACAAAGCATATTTCAAATGCACATGCCATGATTTCTTATTTTCATTCAACACTTTATTAATTATGGTGATCAAGATTTTATTTGATGATTCAACTAATCCATTGCCTTGAGGATAGTACTTTGTGGAATGGCCTAGTACAATATTGTACTTTTGTCAAAAATTGACCATCGCTATAGATTTGAATGCCTTTGCATTAGCTGTGACTATCTTCCGAGGACAACCAAATCTAGATAAAATGTTTTCCTCCAAGAAATTTATCACCACCAAATCTATAGAGTTTCTGTTCGGAATATATTCTACCCATTTGGTGAAATAATCTGTAGCTGTCAGGATCCATTTGTGTTGCGCGCTAGAGTGTGGATTGATTTCACCAATAAAATCTAGCCCCCATTGTTGAAACATGGCTTCTGTTTTAACTGGTACCAAAGGTAACGCGGGAAGATTTTGTTTGCCTGAAAATAATTGGCAAGGGTTATAGGCTTTGACTTTAGCACTTACATCAACAAACAATTTAGGCCAATAATATCTTGCTCTCAGGATTTTATAGGTTGTTTCTCTCCATGTGTGATTTCCTCCACACACTCCTTCATGAAATTTATTTATGACTCTCTATGTTTTAGATTCTACCAAGCAACTTAGTAAAAAACCTAGAGGATCCTTCCAATAGAACTTGTTATCCATGATACAATATTTTATTGCGTGCAATTTCAACGTTCTGGCTTTAGAAGGAGTTATATCTTCTGGGTATTGCAGAGTCAAAAGGTAAGAGACTATATATTTATACCAAGCTGAAGAAGATAACTTCTCCTCGATTTGGGTTGTAGGTATTTGATCGTCAAATTTGTCTATGTCCAGAAATCCTTCACACTCTTGCAGTCTATTTATTCTGAGCGCTCTGAAATTAGATTCGGCTAGTAGCTTAGCCAAACCCTGTCCTTTGATGAGCTTTGTTGGTTTCACCTCCAGATCGAATTCTTGAATTTTATCAAGCCATCGGCCCCTCTTTCCATCACTATCGGGTTTCACCAATATATCTTTAATGGAACTGGTGGGTACATATGCAATCACTTTAGAATGTAATACATAGGTCGTGAAATATTTTAAGGCCTTTACCATTGCATATGCCTACTTTTCCATTATATCGTATTTCAACTCTATGTCTCTAAGGCTTTTGCTAAAGAATGATATTGGTTGTTCGAGCCCTTCTTCGTTCTTCTGTAAGAGTACTGCGACAATTGTGTGCTCAGATGTGAATGAGAAAATTAAGAATTTCTTCAGATAATCTGGACTTGCCATCACTGGTGCTTTACCTATGACCTTCTTGATGCGTTCAAACGATGCTTCAGCTTTGGTCATCCATTTAACCTCACTGTCTGTTTTAAGCATATCTATAATCAATTTCACGATTTCAGCGAAGTTTGGGATAAATCTTCTTAAAAAATTGATCTTTCCTAAAAATGATTGAATTTCTTTTCTATTTCTAGGAATATTGATAGTATCTATAGCTTCAACCATTTTTGGGTCGATTTTAATTCCATCTCGAGATACGAAGTGGCCCAAGAATTTACCTTCCTACATTGCAAAGTGATATTTCTTGGGATTTAAAGACAAACTGAATTTGTGACATTTCTCAAACATCTGTTTGAGGTGTATTAGATGCTCTGCATTAGACTTAGAAAATTCGGTTAGATCATCAAGTTAAATGAAAACGAACTTATCTCTTTCACCAACAAAGGTGATGTCCATAGCTAGCTGGAAGGTGGCACCTGCGTTCATTAGAACAAATGGCATTTTGTCATACATAAAGGTACCCCATGGGGTGGTGAATGCGGTTTTTTCTCTATCATCCTTGTGGACTGCGATTTGATTATAGCCCAAAAAGCTGTCGATCATAGACATTCAATTTTCTCTGACCACTTTTTCCAATAAATGATCCATTTTAGGTAATGGATAATTATCTTTGAGGGATGATTTATTTAAATTTTTGAAATCCACACACAATTTGATTTCACCACTTTTCTTCTTGATTGGAGCTAGGTTGGCTACCCACTCAGAATACATGAGTGGTACAATGATTTTAGCATCCAGAAGTTTTTTTACTTCCCTTTCAATCACAGGTAGTAGTATGGGATTTATTTGTCTGATCTTTTTCCTGAATGGTTTAACACCCTACTTTAGAGGAATCTTGTGTTCGATCATGGTGGTATCATAAGTTCTTAGTTCATAGTAAGACCAGGCAAAAACGTCCCTATACTGCTTGAGTAACTCCACATATTTTCTTTTCATTCCAGGGGGAAGGTATTTAGATATTTTTACCAGCTTAGGAGTTTCCTTGGTGCCTATATCACAATCTTCAACTTCTTCAAGTTGAGGATGCAAGGTAGACTTTAATGGAATGTCATCATGATCAAATAATCTCTCCAAAGGAATTAGACATTTAGGGATCTAATTATTTTTTAGCACTAACATGCGATGATTGACGATCTAATCTAGGAACTCCTGAGGGTCTTCTCCTTCCTACATGATCCAAGTGGGGTAATTATAATTTTCTTGGTCAATATGCGTTTCAACAAAGTCTTCCACCATTTCTAATAATTTTATGATTTGTTCATCATCTTTGAACACCTACTAGTGTTGTATGTTCTTCGGTATTGAGGGTCTGTGCCTAATTTCTATGTGATACTTCAATTTGAAAACAGTAGGAGGTACAAATGTTGAAGCTTATTTGGCCAATGAATCTGCCCGTTGATTTTCTGTTCTGGGGATGTAGTGAACATTAATCGACAAGAAATTTTTTTCAATCAGATCCCAGGCGCAATTTCTGTAAGACCTCAACCTTGGTTGTTTGGCCTGGTACTGCCAATTTATTTGTTTTACTATTAACTTTGCATCGCCATAAATTTCCAAGTTTTTAATATTCAACTTCCTGGCAGCTTCTAAACCTAAGACCAGGGCTTCGTATTCGCATAAATTATTGGTGTAATCGGTGTCCCATTGTAACCTTTAAGAGAAAGGTATAACAAACTTGTCTCCGGGTGCCACAAAAAGAACTCCAGCTCCTGCTCCTTCACATGACAAAGCACCATCGAAATACATTTTCCAAATTCCCGTATTATAAACTTTTTTATTTGTCTTTTCTGTTTTTTCTTTTTCTGTACAACGTTTTTCTATACATTCATCTATATCATCATCAATTGATAAAATACAATTTCCTAAATCTTGATCTGCGACATAAACATGGTAATTATTTGGATTATGCGGTTCAATTACTGTATATGCCAACCTTGCTTCTCTGTATAGACGTGTGAACTGTCCACCAAAGATCAGAATTGTAGCATACGTCATGTCGAGTTGGAGGGATCCTCCAAGCTTGGTGCCCCAAGACCTGGATACCAACATGCCATACTTTGGGGGAATATCAACAACAACTACATCCATCAGAATAGTTTTTACTGGAATCTGTGCAAGATTTACCACTAAATTGTTAATCATGCCCACACATTTTACTTTTCTTGAATCAAAGGAATACAGATTTCCACATGGTCTGGTAATTTCAAGACCAAGTCTATCCATAATAGCTTTGGGCATCACATTGTGGGAAGCTCCAGAATCTAACATGCAATTATGGAGCATATGATCATGCACAGTTAGCGTAATGTAGAAAGGAGTGACAATATCTCTGGCACCTTCAAAATGCAAACCAAAAATTATATTCGGTTTATCATCTTCCAAATTTATAATGTCGACCTGACTTTCAATATCTGAAAAAATTATCATTTTGGCAATTTGATTTCTGTATGTAGGATTTTTTTCCAATTCAACTAGAGGTATCAGGATCTTGATTTTATTAATCTCATTTTATAGGTTGAAACCTCCTGTTTTATCAGTCTCTCTGGTTTGGATATCTATCTCTTTTTTTTCTGACTTGTTAGCTTGTGTTGCTTTCTTTTCAGCTGTTTTATTTCTACAGTCTGCATTTCAACTACTTTTGTTTTAACAGTTTGTGTCTCAGCTGTTTTTGTTTTGGAATTCTGTGAGTCAACTCCTTTTAATTTGGCAGTCTATGCTTCAGTCCATTATGGAGTTGGCTCATATGTTTCACCTCTCGACAATATTTTCCTTGGTTGGGCAGTTGCTATATTTTTACTTCTAGGCCTTAAATTATACTTTTGTTGTAGCTCGACCATTATATTATCGGTGATTCCTTGATAAGCAGAATCTTCTGTAGTATTTATGCCATCATCATTATTAGACCCATGTTCTTCTTTTAAAGACCTTTCATAATCTTGCCTCGTCAAATGAGGTTGTTGAAAATCATCGCCAATATTATTCATATCTTCCTCTAATTCCTCAAATTGTTGCATGCCATCTCCTCCTATAAAATTTTCATTTTTAAAGGGGGCCTGAATATTTTGATCTTCGTTTTTAATTTTCCTTTGTTGTGTTTGAGGGTTAGGGTTTCTTCTGAAATATTTTTTAGCGAACTGATCCTCTTTATATTGATCTAGTTCCATCTTCGAAATTTTATTTGATAGTTCTTTAATTATTTTTTCCATGTCATCCATTTTATCTTCCGAGGACCTCCCATCTCCGGAGGGTCTTGCTTGTTCTCTAAATCATCTGGTTTCTTTATTTCCCATTTCGAATTTAGTTTTTAATTTTCCAGGTTCCATCATATTTGACTCAATCTCTACAACATCGTCTTGCATTCTAGTGAGATTGGCAACTCTCTTTTCTCTCATTAACAGAGCAAAATTGAGCTCGAAAGATCCGACGAAAGTTACTTTTGCTGCGGGTTGGGAAGGTTTAACTTCAGCTGAGATCTTGTTGTATAATTTATTAAATCTTTAAGTGAATTCGAGAACTGTTTTTGAGTTCTTCTTTCTCAAAGCTCCAAACTTAGTCAAATAATAAAGATGATCTTTTCTTTCTCCCCATTGTCTAAGAAAGGCACTTTCTAACTCGTCATAAGATCCTATTGAACCCACTGACAGTCCTCGAAACCAAGTTCTTACTTGTCCTTCGAAATTTTGGACTAACAGTCGTGAATAAACATCCTCATGCTCGAGGCCAAGAATGTCGGTGAATTGATCAAAGAAATTTATGTGCTAAGTCACAATTAGGTCTCCTTCTTGTGTAAACTTTGGCAGGTTTTTCATATAGTTTTCAGGTAAATCATGGAGGGGGACTGGGAGGACCAAAGGAGCATATCTGACAGCTACTTTAGAGAAAATTCTAGGAGGTGGGAGTGTTCCATGACCGCCTCCTCCTCCTCCTTTGGCACCATGTCCTCCTCCACCTCCGCCAACACCTCCTCCGCCTGCACCACCTCCGCTTGCACCACCTCCTCCGACAACATCCATTGACAATCTAGGGGATGAAACTTGGCGATTGTAGAGAGGGTTTTCAAATACGTGAAGCGACCTTTTGGCTACTTCGGGATGTAGTAAAAGGGGGTATGGGAACTGACCGTCAGGAGACAGGAAAAATGAAAAGGGAGGAAACGAGAGATGAGGGACGGGTTCTTCAGACTTGCAAGATTTGTAAATGGGGGAACTAGTGGGAGTCGAATCAGAGTGTATGATATCTTCTATGAAACTTCGGGAAGTTAGAAACTTTTCTTTGGGAACTGATGGAATATCAATCGAAGCAGGTATCAAGATGGTATCTTTACCTTTATTGGTAAAGGAGGTAGTTGAATCGGTTTCGGCCTTTATCTCAGATAAAACCAATCTGGGGTTTAAGATTTCAGCTTAGTTCTATCAGCCGACGTTTCTCTGAAAAGGATTTGGGTGGAAACTTCTTACAGAGTTAACGGTTCAAGTGGAAACTTAGCATTAGACTATGTGGGTTTAGGTAGGTAAAATTTGCTTGTGGACACAGTGGTTTTCTTAAGGTACCCCTTGGTTTTGAAATTTTTTCAGGGTCGGAAATGGGCATGGTCTGCTCACTATCTAGGTTTTGTCTAGTATTCCTTCGACCAAATGCCAATTTATTAATTGTGGAGTCACCAAGTGAAAAATAAAAACTAATACTTATAATGTATTCAATCTTTGTTCACTATCAAAGAGAGAAACGTACAATGTCGTTCTCCCAGGGAAAATTAACTTCGTTTCTCTGTCCCCGACAACGATGCCAAAAATATGTTGTTCCCGAGTTTGTACTTAAGGCTCAAAGCACAATGTCAGGCATCAGGAAATGATGAAAATTTAAAAGTTTTCTTTTTCTATCTCAGTTATGTGAGAAAAATTCCTTAAATTGAATTCATAGCATGACAACTAGGAGGTCTTTTTTCATGTATGAGTTAAATTTGAAAATATTGAATGTAATGAGAGAAAAACGTAAAGCTATTAGACAAAGCAAGGCATCAAATACAAAAGAATATTACTTTGTTATAGAAGAAGAAATAGATAATTTAACCTTAAATGAAGCATAAAATGTAGCAATCTAATTAATTCATAGGTCTTGTATCTACTAACAGTAAATACAGAGGAAAAGTTGTTTGTTATTAGATAACTAAGTGAAACATAACCACAATAGATGTTGTACTAAATTGCGATCAGGCATTCATCAAGGAAATATATGAAAAAATGAAAGAATGCGAAAAGACAGAAGAACACATAACTCAAATGGGCGAAATGTGGAATCTCTGGTCTGCTCTTGTATTAATTCTCAATGAGGAGAGTTTTATCTATTACAATATGTGAGAAGCATCCCTTTGTTCATTCTTTCGAATATGCATTTATACAAAATTTCTCAACCTAAAATGGTTGAAATTCCTCTATTTTCAAAATAATTAAAATTACAAAATATAGAAACTGAAATGCTTCATTTGCAATCTTCTTGATCTTATCGTTATGCTGGCATGAATGTTTTCCTTTCCTGTCTTCCAGATCCAAAATAGATAATGTACATGGATTGTATTCATTTGTTTCCAGAGGTACTACCTTTTCCCTGCTCAATACATTTGATGCATTTTCCCACAAACTTGACTACCAACCCAGAAGATTTTGTTAAGTTATTAGCCTAAAAAATGTATAATTTCTTTTCCAGCTAAGGCAATCTCTCTTCTATTCGTCTATTCTCTGAAATAATAGACTGCAGTTGTATATTAGGCTTCACTAGCCATCTATCTATTTGAGCAATATAAACCTGTTTTATCTGTGATATTTCAGCTTGAGATTCTTCCATATTTGTTTTGATGTCAAGTTGATGTTTGGCTATATTAATCTGACCCAGTGTTCCAGAATATCTTCTTTCTCGAAGCCTAATAATTCTTTGTTAAGTGAAAAAAACAATTCTTCACAAGATTCTTTCAATTCCTTAGCCATTTTCCTACCTTCGGCTGTGCTTGACTCCCAAGTATTTAGTATAATATCACCTCTGGTTTTCTCTAAAATGGACAACCCAGAAGCCATAGCTCTTCCTTCTTTTTTTGATGATATAACCTCTTCTTGGAAGGTAGTTCGGGCAACGATAACCTCTCTCTCTCTCTCTCTTAAAAAAATATTACTTAATGCTTGATCGATCACCTACGAATGATTTTGGATGATTTTTACTTTAGAGAGGAGGCTTTGCTGAGCTATTTCCAATTTCTTTAGCACATCCAATGCTTGAGCTTGAAACAATGCTATATCCACAACCATTTTCTCATTGGAACTGACCTTGTCTCGTAATTGTTTTATCAACTCATCTTGCTAGATAGTCTGTCTTTCGCTCACTTGCATCTTCTTATGCATCTTGTGAAGACTAGACTTGAGCAGTTGGATTTCTTGCTTATCAGTAGCTCTAGCATGTTCCCGTCCTTTATTGACTTATTCTCTGATTTTTTTTTTCAATATTCCTTATTTGATTTTGCAACTGACTTATCATTTGATTCCTCTACTTCAATATTTCTTTCAGATTATCGACCGAGAATAGGTTAGCTGTTGCAAAAGATCCCAAAGAGTCGACTACCTCTGTAGCAAAGTCTTCATCTTCCAAATTCTGTCCATCCAATAATACTTTGTGCTTTTTGACTATTGCACCCTCTTTCTGGCGCATTTCTTTCTTCACCACAACTTTCCTTTTCTTACTAAAAAAGAAATCGGATAGAGGTATCTCTTCAATAGAAATGGGCGTGAGATATCCTATGAGTATTACCTCTGCATTGGGGTTTCCTCTAGTGGACTGTAATGGACAATCTGAATGGGGTTTCCAATTTCTATGGATAACTGTTTTCCGGTTCCATCTGTAGTTGATTTATCTGGTGAAGACAGTGGCCTATCTTCTCCTTGCTTTATAATGTATTTGGTTGATCTTTGGCCTGGTCATCTGATACCTTTGTTGCCAGGATATCTTTTTTTCTGAGTCGAGATCTCATACTTCTCTTAATTTTATGGGGCTTCTTGTTTGCTAAAGCTTCTGACTTCTGGATTCTGGGTCTCTATTTGTTGTGTAGAAGGAGACATTGGGTTTTCCCCTTGTAATACTTTAAGAAGACTACTTCTTCAGTGTTTTTGGAAGTTGTAAAAATCAATCATTTTATCAGGTGATAGAGCTAGAACTCAACTTAGAACTTCTTGGTAACATCTCACCCCTCAGAACACTTCGTCCTGAGGGGATTCTTCATGTTCATACTTTTTAAGATTGCAACTGGCCATATGGTTACCCACAAGCTTCTACGGGTCGTGCTTCTTAAATTCGATGTTAACTGGTTATATTTCTTCTAATGTTGTAGCTTCCACTTTGGAGTGGCCGAAATCCAATAAAGAAAACATACCAATCTATAAGGGAAAAGATGAACATACCTTTTTCTGCACTGCTTTGAGTTCTTTTCTAATCCCTCCGAGTACAGTTTGTCGTGTGACCTCATGGCACACCAGTCGGTTTGGTAAAAATTGTGGTAAAGCATATGGGGGAACTGAACAACCGAAAACTCTGATGTAAGAGAAGTGCTCCTTGATATACTAGTCTGGTACTTTATCCAGGTTAGCCACAACTGCATCTGAAATTCTAGGAGGTGGGTGACCAAAAAAAGCAATGTGCATTGGCACCACTACCCAATTACAGATTTCATAAAAGAAATCCTTCTCCTTGTCTTCCCAGAGTTTTGAATGATAAATATGAATTGGTTCTGTGCTATCTGGAGTCCAACTCCAGCCCATCAGTGGGAAATGCATCATGAAACATATGGCATCCATAATATAAGCTGACATGAAAAATGAAGTTGATTTCCCCTTGGCTTTGTTTTCCTGGTATTCTGTAATTTCACTAGCCAGACTGTCAATATCTTGGCCCAATTGAAAGAATAACCTTCTTCCACTGTGTGTATAATGGGTACCCATGGTAAAAAGAAATGGGTTGTGTTCTCTTTTCCATAAATTCTGCACATCATCATGGCTATATGCCGTGAGAATTAGCTCTAAACTTTTCGGGGTGTGAGCACCAGTCCTTGATCAAATCCGAAAGATGTTTTCCATATTGATCACACTCCTTCTTGCTAAACTTCTCCAGAAAACTGGCATTGTAAATGAAGTTTGATGTTGAAGACAACTTACACATCACCTGTATGTGTTCCGACCGAAATGACCCAATGACTACTTTCTGAGAATTGAAAATAGTTCTAGTTGGGATATCCACATGATTAGTGCCCATTTAATCATGTCATTATAGGGTAAAAGACTCGGCCTTGTTGCTATCTTATGCACATCTTCCTGAGAAATAGTATTGTATTTGATAGATAAGTCTTCTTTTTCATTGTCGCTTGAATCATCAGGGAAGTTTACCAGTTCATACTATAGGATGTTGAATACATTTGTCTAGGTTTTAACTGTGTTTATACTTCTAGGTGAGGTATCAGAGATAACCTCGGAACTCTGTCCTGAATTCTCACTAGTCGCTTTGGATTCTTTTCGTGGAGACATGGTAGTGTTGGATTATTGAGAGGGGGGGTGAATCAGTAATAACGTAATTATAATACTTTTTCTTCAAATGTTATATCAATGTATAATTATTATCCAATAATGAGCAGTAATAAATAAACAATCACACACATACACAGTACACCAGTGTTTTACGTGGAAACCCAAATCGGGAGAAAACCACAAAATGTTTTTTCTTATATGT
>JASDQU010206691.1:1032-11500 GCA_032191745.1 Picea mariana
TGCTCCATACTGCTGAGTAACAGGACGTATAGTATGGATTTGAGGAGGGTCGTATAGTTGTGTATGCACAAAAATCAGGGATGCAAATGGCACAAATTTCTAGGTTCTGATTTTGCTGAGTTTTTGGTCCATATAGTCTGTTTTTAGAGTGTTGTTATTGTGCACAAATACCAAGGAGTTTCTTTTGATGTTGAAGACTGTACAGTACAGATCATAATGCTGAATCATGGCACACCTTTCGAGGAAGATTTATGTTGCATATTTTGTGGGTTTTTGGCACAAAAATAAATGTGTTCATGAGCATTTCTTTAAGTTCAACTCTGGGTAATTAATGCTGTAGAAGATTGCTGTTATAAAATTTGAGTATTTCTTCACGAAGCTCAATAAAGAAGACTCTCTTGGACTAGTTTTCCCATGTTGGGTTTTTCCAGGGGCATTGCCTAGAAATCCTAAGTGTCAAATGTGGTGATTTTGTCTATTGTTCAATGTTATTTCCTATAAAACAAAATATCATAAACTCATATGCATGCACAATAAGTTTCAGATCTAAATGACTGGCTGAAAACACACATTTTATCCAATAACCATTAACAGAAAAATATTATGAGTAGCCACAAAAAATATTATCAAGACAAATGTTTGAAAATCCAACTCCTAGAAAAAACCTTATTAAAATGCTTCAGCCAAAGATACATACAGAGAACCAAACAATGCTAACAATATAGGAAGCCGTACTTGCTCTACGGCTCCGTACAGTTCCGAGTTCTTTTGTTGGGCAACCGTACGGCTGTATGGAACCCCTGTTATTTCTCAGGTTCCTATTCTGTTTGCTGGTGGTGGTCACACAACTATTAATCTTAGTAGATTTATCCCCTTTATCTCTCAACTTGCTAGTACGACCCTCCCTCAGCCTCACTCACCAATTCGTATGATTCGTATGGCCTCTCTTCTACTTGCTACAAATTCTGGTAACTTCATTCCCTTTTTTTGCAGCCTGAATACGCCCTCTCTAGCTCAATTTTTTGTCATTGGAGACTTCTTGGGATCTTACTTAGCCCCCTTTCTCTTCTTTCTCTTCCTATCTCGACCTCTTCTCGACCCTACGTGACCCTCTGCTTGACCCTACTCGGCCCTCTCCTGATTGATTCGACTCAACCTGTTGCTTGATCTCTCTTGAAGAACCACTCTCACTTAGCTGGCTAACTTCTCTTGAGATGAAATGAGAAATGAGGCCTTCTTGGTGTATTATAACCCTAGCCCTTCTCTCATTCAATCCTGGCCCTTAGATCTTCATCTCAAGATCTAGATATGACAGTGGGGACTTAATCAAGCATTGAGACAACTTAAGTCACATCTAATGGTTGTGACTTAATCTCATGTTGAATTAAGTGATAACCACCAACATTAAGTTGTCTAGACATCATGGGGGCCCCTTCCACACTACTAGACACCCCTAGTATGGAAGTACTTGCTCAAGCAACATAATCTAACATTTCCATTGCTGTATTTTCAGATTGCTTAGTCTCTTGTATTTTTGCTCATAGTTACAGTAAATGCATGTGTCTCCATTGCTTTATTGGTGAATAACTATAGGAGGTTGAAATCTTATGTTGGATAAGTTTTTGAGATCAGTTTTCAACATGGTATCAGCTCAGGAGCTCCGAGGTTCAGCAGACAAGATATTTGATAGTTGGTTTGCAGTGATTGCAGAGGGGTTTTTCTTTAAAGAAGGAAAGGGAAGAATCGAGTTTCAATTGAGAAGGTCATGGCTTGTATCTTGAGGTTCAAAGATAGGTTGGATGGGGTAGCTAACTTTAGTCCTTGGAAGGAGAGGATTGTTTTGTTGCTAGAGGAAGCTGAGTTATGGGACATTGTGAACACCGCACAATGGAATCCCGTAAATGTTCCTACAGATGCAACTGTTTTGGCAACTTTCCAGAAGAAGAATGTGAAGGCCAAGAGGATGATTCTTGATGCAATCAAGGACCATATTATTTCCCATCTTGCAGGAAAGGAAAATGCCTATGAGTTGTGGGCATCTTTGACCAAGCTATACCAAAGTTTCAATGAGGATCGAAAGATGGTATTGAGAGAGAAACATGAAGATGACCGAGACTGAAAAAGTGTCCCGATATCTCACCAGAATAACTCAAGTTCGTGATGAACTTGGCACAGTTGGAGAGGTTATATCAGTTGGAGAATTGGTTAGGAGTGCTCTGAATAGTTTTTTAGAGAAGTGGAACACCTTTGTTAAAGGTGTTGTCTCCAGGGAGAATCGTCCCAACAAAGAGATATTGTGGGATGACTTCATACAGGAAGAGACTTGTGAGGAGGATCTTTGTAGAACATAGTCAAAGAGTGAGGAGAATGAGGAGAATGTTTCCCTTGTATCATCAAAGAAGAAGGAGAAGATGCCTTCTCATGGCGAGAACAAGGACATGAGTAAGGTGAGATGCTATGCATGTCGTGAGTTGGGACATTATGCAGGACAATGTTCGAACATGATGAAGAAGAAGCATGAGCCAGATGTTTAGCATTAGCTGAAGTTGTTGAGTTCACAGAAAAGTTTGAGAAGGAGTTTTCCTTGATGGCTTGTCTTGTAGGTATTGTGTGCCTAGAATGTACATGCACTCATGCATGGTTTTTGGACAATGGGGCCTCTCGACACTTGACAGGGATGAGGTCTATATTCCTCAGTTTTTCAGAGATTGGCTCAGGCAGCTATGTGGGGTGTGGGGTGAGCACTAGACATGTTCTAGGTGTGGAGGGAGTTGGAAGTGTTAGATTCCAACTGGAGTCATGAGGGTATCTGGAGTTGGTCGAGGTATTATATGTTTCTGAACTATCGGTTAACTTGCTCTCTCTATCTTCTTTTGAGATAGATGGATGTGGGATTGTGTTCTCTCAAGGATTGGCATACCTATATCGAGAGGGAATCTCTTCTGACCCATGTGTGTTGCTTGGTGTTTGATCAGAGAGATTGTACATAGTGCTTGGTCAACATGTAGTTAGATCTAGTGGATGGTTGGAGCCTAACTCTGACAGTGGTGAGGCTTTAGAGAGAGGACCTTGGATGAGTAGGTATCTTGATCAGAGTTTAGTGTAGGTAGTTAGAGATGCCTCGAGTCAGAGGGAGCAGAGGCTTCCAATGCAGTGGGAGCGACTACAACAACATAGGACATGCAAGGGTTAGAGACAGTTCCAGGTGGAGGATCCAAAAGTACCTCCCTCGCTAAGAGGGAGTGTTATATTTTTGTAGCTTAGAGGTACTTATGCATTATTGTGCCTAGGAAGAAGTCTGAGCAAATGTATCTCTTTAGTAACTTTATAAAATGTATTTATAAAGTGACTTTATAAAGTGAGTTTATAAAGTTAAGTTGTGGATTTTATTATTTTAGGGGGAAAAGTGACTTTATGATATTTGAGTGACTTAGTCATCTCAATGAGGGAAAAACTCACATTCGTCTTAGAAGATGAAAGGTCATGGAAGATGAAAGGTCACCCTAAGTGAGCTTGGATGAGAGCTTGAGGGAGACGAAGAGGCATGCATTCCAAGAGAGAGAGATTGAGTTGAAGAGAAAGGAAGTAGCACCAACAAGTGGATGCACCTTCCAAGGAGAAGTGAAGGCATGATTCCCAAGACAAAGGAAACATTTATTACTTGTTTTGTACAACTGAGTATTAGGCCATATAGGATGGATTTGAGGGCCGTACAATTGTGTATGCACAAAAATCGAGGTTGCAAATGGCACATATTTCTAGGTGCTAATTTTGTTGATTTTTTGGTCCATATAGTCTGTTTTTAGAGTGTTGTTACTGTGCACAAATATCGAGGAGTTTATGCTGATTTTGAAGACCGTACAGTACAAGCCGTACTGTTGAATCCTGGCATGATTTTCGAGGTAGATTTATGTTGCAAATTTTGTGGGTTTTTGGCATAGAAATAAATGTGTTTGTGAGGACTGTTTTAAGTTTAGCATTGTGTAATTAATGTTGTAGAAGGCCGCTATTGTAAACTCTGAATATTTCTCCGCGAAGCTCAATAAAGAAGACACTCTTGGACTACCACTTTTTCTTCCAAGGGGTGAAGTTGAAGATCACTAATGCTTACACATATTTGGGGTTTTAGTTTTCAATATCTAGATTTGGTCAAAGGAAATCTCTCTTTCTAGGATCAAACAAGGGCTATGGCTCCTTTGCTCTTCTCAAGAGATAACGTTTCGAGAACTACTTCCATGACATATTGTCCAAGATGGAGCTCATGATTAGTATTATCAAACTCACGTTTCTCTACAACTTGCAGATGACATATAGAGTTCAAGTTCACGTGCTTTGTCGTATCATTAGATGTAAGGGGACAAGTAGAGTTTTTGGCTCACCCCTTTTAAATTAAAACAATCTTTTGGATTGGCTTCACTTCTACATTGGGTTTGAAGGTTTTCTAACTCGATCGTCGATAATGATCGTTATCCTTATCTTGCTTATTACGCCTTGGAGGTCATTTCCTTGACTAGTCCTCTTGGTTTRCAGAAGCTACCTGTTTACTGYAGTTAGTATATCGATGGACATCCTTCTAGTTCAGATACTCTMTAGAAGGTCTTGGACATCTTTTGCCGAATAAGTAGGAGTTGAATATGATTGCTAGAGAAAACATATATAGGCAGTATATTCAAGTTACTTGGGTCACCTCTCCAGGTGGTTTGAACTTGAAKATGACCCCCTATATGGAAAGCACCTCTTGGAGCTGAGGGATGACATCATTATTAGATCTCCTTACAAACTTCGTCACCTAATGCAGGCTCTTAGGATCCCCCCCCTAGGCTARTTTCAAGTTGATGCACATTGACTTTGGATCAAAGTTGAGCATCATATCATCTTGGCAGATAGGACATKCCAACTATGCCATCTTCGTGAGACCAAGATGGAGGAGGATTTCATCTTTCGGTGCCACATTTATTTTGAGTTCCAAGGGTGGTTTTCAAAGGATTGCCAAAATTTCCTCTCCACTTTCTTCAAGTAGTCAAATCAACAATGCCTGGCTTTGTTCATTAGGGAGGCCCTCAGAGTCCAATCTCACTCACTTGGACCACCTCCCCCTAGAATGAACACATCTTGAAAGATTTCATCTTTTTTACCGGTGCTTCCAATAAACAAGGGCACCAAGTGGTAGGAAAACATCATCATATTAGTAGCTAGAATCATGAGACCTTGGGTGACCACCAATGCTTAGAGAATACGACCCATATTTAGACATCATCTCAGATCTAGAGATAGTTTACACGACACTAGCGGACAAATCTCTTCCTCTAGTGCTTGACGATGGGCGACGTCTTTTAGGTAGCTAGACACAACAAAAACCAACCCTTCCAACTCTTCCAAGTCCTTTGGTTAGTCACAGATCAATAATTTTTTCCCTATGGACTCAGATGTTAGGAGAGAAATAGATGAGATTTATGGCTCAGGGGACGAGTTTGATCTCTCATCCCCTTCATCCTTAGGTGGAAATTTTGGGGGACTATTGCTTGAGAGGCATACTCCCCAGGGTTCTAGTTCTTAGTGGTTCTTGGTAGTGCTCACACTTTTTGCTTCTGTAAGACAACTTTGTACTATGCTCTTGGCTTTTGGATCCTTATATCCTCGATATTGTAGTTTAGATTTGTTTTTATCTTGATTTTGACATGAGTGGCCTTTGCACTCCCACTTTGTATTGACACGGATGTACTGAGTAGTCACATTGACCTATTTGTGGTCATTTGTTGGGCATTAAATTATCTTATCTATAGGATTTGAAGTGTGGTTTTTAAGAGATAACCACCAACTCAAAGATTTTCCTTTAGATAATGTTTTACTTCCCACCGACTCCGAAAGTAAATCAATAGAAGACTAAATTCTTTGCAAGTAGGCCCATTTTTTTCTCAAGTAAAGATAAGACTCATTTTCATTATTTGTAAGGTATTTAGGTCAAAATTAAAGGTTAACTTCCAATGGATAAATTTTTCTCTCTAATTCCAATATGATGTTGGATATTTGAGATATTATGGACTTCAATTTTTTCATTACTATTCTGCAAGTCCCAACTCAATCTGAGTTTTGTGCTGTAGTTTATGCCGATTTTAAAGTTACATAACAAATTAGGCTTCTTTTGGACCCAAATATTTAAAAACTAAATATCTTTAAGGAGCACCCAAAATGGTCCAAACATTTGATTGAATATTCTCCTCTATTGTTTACTAAACTCACCCCTTGAATGACTTGATTTGGATGTTTCCAATCAAAGGTTATGCACAATTAATTTCAACTTGCTATTTTTGACCCTCTTACAATTAGATTTTATATTGACTACAATTCTATGAATTCTCCACCAATTCTCATGAAATTTGAACATGTGACAAATTGAAATGTCTTCTTTCAAATGAATCCGACTTCACTTAAGTTGAGTTTGCCAGATAAATTTTTTATGCAATTTATGGTGACCTACAATGTGTACATATTATATTTCCTAGAATTTCATGCCAAAATTTCAATGTGAAACAACCAGGAATATCTTCTTGCCAACGAATCAGGTTGCACTGAATTTGGGTTGGCTAATCAAAAGTGGTGCACAATTTGTGGTCACCTATTATTTTTGGGAATTCAACCCTTCTCTGATGATACTTGTGGAGGTACAATAATGATGATAGTTGAATATAAACTTCTATATTAAATAGTTATCCTCCAAATGTTAACTGTGTAGAYTCGATGAAAAATTTGTAAAATTTTCTAATTTTTAAGGTTTTTATACATTTTATACATAGGATAAGATAAGATAATTTTATTAATGTCCACCAAATGACCACAAAATTAGGTCAATGGGTTTGTTGAGTATAATGATTTCATTASAAATAAGGAGMTCCAAAGCAAMTCCTATAAAAAAAAAGATACATAAAGTAAAGTATAAATCTATGCTAAACCTTGAAAAACCCTTGATTCTAGCACAAACAACTGAATTGGGAGAGGGATGTATAGAGGGGATGGATTTGGTCATTGTATAGCAGAGAACGATGCAAGAATGTCATGGTCTATGAGGTCCATCTCTCTTAACATTTGAGTTCAAATGAAGAAAACTCAGGATAGAATGATGTTCAGAGGAAGAACTAGGGGGAGCTTTGGACTACTCACTAAGTTGATATTGGGAGCATCTTAAAGGTAAGATAAGATATGATAAGATAATTATATTAATATCTAGTAAATGACCACAAAGTAGGTCAATGGGACTGTTGAGTACAATGATTTCGATACAGAGCACGAGTACCAAAATGTCTCCTATATAAAGAGCAAGAAGTAAAGTAAAGCATGAGGTCTGTGCTACAACATGGAAAACCCTTGACTCCAAGTGCGGGTGGCCACAATTGGAGGAAAATGTAATGAGGGAAAGGAACCAAGAACTATATCATGATCTACTAGATCTATCTCTCCTAACATCCAAGGCTGAATGAAGAAAACTCAAGATAGAATGTTGTCACGAGGAAGAGCTAGGGGAATATTTGGACTGCCTACTGTGCTGCTATCTGGAAGAAGTAATTCACCTTTGATGTCTAGGTGATCTCGTTTGCTTGCTGGTGAGGGATCTAGTCTGACAATGTCTTTGAGGTCTATGGGGAGGGGGAATGGTCCCTCAAAGGAAGTAATCCTTGGGTGGAATCTGGTTTAGGAGGAGGTTGAAGAGTATGGGAATGGAGCTTGAGGATATCCTGCATGTATAAGGCCAGACATCTTCGATCGATGTATCTAAAGAAACTAGAAAGGGTCTATGCCCCCTTGAATAGACAATGAAACTGTCCATAGATCTCATTGTAGATGGTGCATTGGAATACGAAGTGCTCCTGTGTCTCGACCTCTCAAAGATGGCACAACTGGCAAATCTTGTTTACTCAGTCAGTTTGGTGTTCTGTCTCCACTTAAAGTCTATGCAAACCCACTCGGAACTGGCCCAAGGGAATATGAAGAGAGTGCACCCAATGACATGATGTGTACAGGGGTTGGATAATGAGTCCATTTCTCACTTCCACAAAGTGCTCGGTATAGAAGGCCATATTCAGAAATAACACACCTTGAGGGTTTTCTCAAGTGATCTAAATAAAGTTTAAACTACTTGTAAATGTCATCTCATGTTGAACTTCTGCCTTGTAGGTAAGAGGTGGCCAGGTGCATTTAGGAAGTATCTAAACAGAGGAAGACGATCCATCGAAATACCCATCAACTCCAAAAGCTTTGAGACCCCTGAAAACCAACAGTGGGTATGACTAGAAGGGTTAGCTAAAGTAATGGAATCCAATGAATGATAGGCCAAGTATAAATACTGGTCTCAACCCTTGGGCCTTCGTTGAGTTAATGAAATTCCAAATGTGATGCAAAAGTGAAACAAGGCTGACATAGTCTCAATTTGGAGGGGTTGAACATCGATCTATATAAGAATGATGGGCTAAGGTACTATTTTCTTGCATTTGATGATGCCTCTAAGGATAAGCGTGTCCACTCTCTTGGCTGAAGCCCAATCAGAATCTAGCAAACAAAGCCCCCAAACCTCTGAACCATAAGTACTGTGGGATGAAAAAAGGTATGTATCCATGAGGGACATCTTGGATTGTGTGTCCTAAAAATGGTGTTGGAAGCACTGTACCTTGAGAATGGCTAAGGATCTGTAACCCTTGTTGACCCGAGGTTGAAGAATATGTCTCATAATAAAGCAAGTCCCTAAGAATTGTACCCCCAAGTAAGTATAGGTGTGTGTGATCTTAATATCCTCCCATTTGAAAAAGAAATGGTGATTTAAAATTACCTTCTTCGACCCATTGAATATCATAACCTTGGTTTTACGCAAGTTGATCAATTGTCAAAGATCCCTTAAAAGTGCCAAAGAATCTAACTGTCTCTATAGACCCTCTGAGGGTGAGGCCAAGAGGACCCTATGGGAAGTGTGGAGATGGACAAGGATTGACTCATATAGGCACATGATAATTTGGGAAATGCTGATGTCTCTTATCCTTTGGAATAGGGCCTACTGGGGTATATAATCGAAGGCTTTCTGAAAGTCTACAGAATAGTAGTAGAATTTTGAAGAGTGACATCGAGCCTCCTCATTGATGGCCTTATTATCAGGGGATTTGTACTTGTGAAAATCCCTCCACAAGATCCCCAAACCTTGTGTAACTATGGAAGAATCTACCACTATCACCTAAGTAGAGACTTCCCTTTTTTTAATGATGGAAGAGATCCACCACAGGGGAGCCTTCCCTTGTGACCTCAAGGGATCAAATAGCACGATTAGCCAAGCCTATCACCCCCTATCTTGGTTACTTGTTAGTTAGGTCTAGGTCTAGGAGAGCGATAAAGGATAACAAGATAATGGTTGTCCCTGTATGAGACAATAAACAACTTGCAGCATAATATAGACAATTACCAAGTTATAGCATGCAATAATGACCTCTTGGACACTAGACGATAAACAAATTCTATGGCTGTTGCAAATTACAATAGTAAAGCAATTTTATAACAACAATTAATAGATTCCAACAACAAGTAAAAGTGCTCAGAAATGTAGAAATTCACCATGAAAAGTAGGCATTCAATGAGTATAACATCATCCAATTGCTAGAAGTGATTTTTGAACAAGTTAAGCCACTTATAGATGAGTGCATGCAGAAAATCAAGGTAGTTTTCAGTGGCTGTAGAAAAGTTTTATAACAACAACAATATATATTGAAAGTTTGCTAAAATTAGGGTTAGCAATGTTAGTAGGATGTTGGTGAGAGAGAGAATATTGGTCTTAATAGCTACTTCAGCCACTAGAACACCTCTAGATGAGTGTCGTTGTCCTCTAGGGATTACGGAGTCTCAAATCATTAGCTTGAATATTGATCTAGATGAAACACGAAAGGTAAAGTCTAAACCCTAAGGTGCCAATACACTTGGGCCTTAGGTCTTAGACTTTGAGAAAAAGGTACCTAGAGTGCAAACACTCTTGGGCCCTAGGTGCTGTTTTTCTCTTCTTCTAGCTTCACTTAGGCCAATGATCAAAGTCTAGGGTTAAAACCCTAAAGTGCAAGCACTTTTGGTCCTTAGGCTTTTAACCCTAGAAAGGATGCTTCACAAACTTGGAAAATGAAGACTTTGTGAGGAAGAGAAACACTTATGTCTTCCTCTTAGGGTTTCAAGAAAACAAGGATACTTGCAACAAGATAACAATTTAACTTTTAACATCAACAATAAACACAAAATTGCAGAAAATTACTTACTTCTTCCAAGTAGCATGAACACCAAAACCCTAATTGCAGAAATTTGTCATCCAAAAGAGCAACACATCCACAAAGAACCTCCTCCAAGGCTAGCACATGAGAGAGAAAGAGCCAAAGAGGCTAAAATAGCCAAAATTTGAGAAGTGTTACCCCACACAAGTGCGAGGGAAAGTGATGATCAATGATAATCCTAG
>JASDQU010206692.1:0-16599 GCA_032191745.1 Picea mariana
TAGATCCCGAGCTCCGATAAGTTTGTATCAAGTATCCAAGTTGATATTTGAGATCTCGGAAGTACGGAGAGCCAAAGTATCTCTGAGTCATTAGATCACCCGAAGTGAATCTAAGTCGTCAGACCAGGAGAGGAGACGTGGTGCAAATCTGTTAACTCTGAGTAAAGACCCGAAGTAATCCTAGGTTGTCCTATATAAGAGGACACGTGGCAGGATTTCGTGTAGTTGAGGAGAAGAAAAAGGATTTGAAATTTGAGATCTCAGAAGTCTAAAGCCCTGGAGGATATCTCGACCGCTGATCAAGGAGAGGATCGTTGGACCGTTAATCTGGATTGAAGGTCAAACATCCCAAGGGGGAGAAGAGACATTGATTTACGGGACATGTGTCTATAGATCGTTAACTCCGGGAGATTGACATACAAGAGGAGCTGGGTTTGAGATTTCAACCACCCGAAGTCCAAAGTTGTGAAGAGATCATAGATGTTAATATAGGAGGAGCATATTTGGTTCATAGATTGAAAGGGCGCAGGTCTGAACCGTCAATCCAGGATATCGTCGAGATCAAGAGATCGATGGTCCCACAGCATTGCAGGGATTGGAGGTGTGTGAGATTTAGCAGGAAGTCACATGGTCATATGAGGACGTCGTCCAAGGTCACATGCGAAGGAGGAAAGAAGGGCAGAGCGGAGATTGATAGAATTCGTTGATCGCAGGCAACGCCAAAGGAGCAGAAATCAACAGATAGAAGGGATTGCGGGGCCAGGACATGCTTGGACAATAATATTCCTTGAGAAGGCCGCAATTTCAACCATTGTTTTAGTGATGGGGCACGTGTCAGCACGAGAAGGATTGTGGGGTGAAAAGCGGGTTGGTTGGAAACCACTCTTGCCCGTGCCCGCATTCACACATTAGCACAAGGGCATGGCCTAGGGACATATGAAGAAGGGGCTAGTGAAAAGGATTTAGCGCCCGTGAACCGAAGAGCGCTAGAACATGCAGACAGAGGGTGCGGGTGTCACAGGACCTGTGCCAAATGAAGGAAAGGGGCATATGTATAATTGTTCTAGGTTCATTCAGGAACCTGAAGAGTCGTTATGACTCAACTATTGGAACAATCCAGAGATCGGGAGGTCACAGAGCCCCCGAAGGGGAGGGGGGCTGCATGAGGCAGTTTTAAAATAACCCTACTAGTATTCGATTAAGACTTCCCAAGATTGTGTAATGTTAAGATATGATTGTTTAGATGTTTCTTAAATCTCTGGCCTTGTCTAGTTGGCGGATTAATTAAGGTCGTGTTTCTTCTACCACTGTATTGGTGGGTAAAGAATTTTGCACCAGCTTCTTCAGGGCCTCCCCAGGGGCTCAGATCAGTCTGCGTTTTTTCCCAGCCCTTACGTATGGTCGTCAGAGGTCAAGCATAGAGCCTTCTAACTCTCCAAATGAAAATCCAATTTCCTGGGCGCCAATTTATGCTCTACGTCACTATTGTGAGTGCATACTCCCTTGTTTATTAAATCATGACACTCTCCCTTGGAAAATCATTTGCTCTAAGGACAGAACCTTTGAATTTATCCTTCATGCTTCCGGGTGGGAAATTACTAAGAATTAATGTTGCGAGACAGTTGTTTTCTGGTCTAGTTAAAAGTGATTTCACCTTGATGGGCGCAAGATTGAAGGCCCTTGCGTGAGTTGCTTTAAGGATTGGATTATAACTTCCCTTAACGGGGTTGTTGGCCTCCTTTATATTCCTGACTGGTCGTCACCTTCAATATTTGACCCTTGTGTTACTATAACACCTCATTCTAATATAAAAACAATAAACTCATAAATTGATCTGAAGTGAGAACTCTCCTGGTGGCGAATGCCTGCAGCTTTTTTTCTCGGGCGAGGTGTAACCTCTGAACTTACTCTTTACTAACTAAGAATGTTAGAGAAATGAGTTTAGGGTTAGCTTGTTATATTTTCTACTTGTTATACTCCCCTAGATGTCATATTCACTAATGCTTTGGTCATAGTCTTTTAATGCTTTTGTTCGTATTGATGCTTTATGCTCTTCTTTAACGATAGTGTAAACTTTTGTCTCGATGCACCTTAAGACTAATGTGGACGGATAATTAATTAATCATCAGTTTACATGCGCCATGTTATGTATAGTGAGAGGATGTTTACTCAATTACCTTATCTTCGACTTGTTAATGAAAGAACTTATACTAGGTATTTGTACGGCAATGTCCCTTGGATCTCTCTCTGGTTGACTATTCAAGACAATTACTTTCTAATCCTATTTGTATAGCATTACATGAATTTATTTTTTCCCTTGTCCTTATAAATATTTTAAAGGTTGTTGAAATGGATTAAACTAAGTTTTACTATACCAGTGTGTTATTGATAAATGTCAATGGCTTCCCTCATATTCATTTATATATCGCTTCATTAAGTTAGTTCTTTTAAAGGAGACCTGAAAACTTTATATCGCTTAATTGTACACTTAGGCTTGGTTAAGTTATAAGGATTGATTAAGCAAGGTACTTCGAGTCACTTGCGCAAATGGATTTTATGCAATAAATGATAGTTATATATTTTCGTCTTCTTGCACGTAATGAAAATTTAATATGACGAGTGACTGCATTTTGTGACTAGGCCTTGCACCTCGAATAACTGATAAATGCTTGCGCCTTGGATTTAATAAGATCTTTTATGTGTTATGCGAATGATTACCCTTGTACCTTGACTAATTGATGTTTAGAATTGATGGATTGATGAGAACGATGATCGTAGACTCTGTTGATTTAGCTAGTTGCTTGGATTGATTGCATTAGTGGGATGTAGACACCTCTTTGTTCCTTAGAATAGTCGCCATCCTTGAGACTTTAAATGGTTTTAATCAATTGGAACCTAGGCTTTAGCGTTGCTTCTGTGTCCTGGAGGTCCTAACCTTGCAGGGTAGGTTGGGCGGGCAGTATCTTATGTCATTATTATGTTTGTCTTTATGATCCTTAAGTAGCGTTACATTATCCTATGTTATCTTGATGTTATCTGGTGATTGTCCTTATGAGATGAATTGAGTGATTTATGATTCGTGTTGTTATGCATATTTAATAATTAACGAAGGCAATGGTTGGGCTGATGTTTATTGTGATAACACATCGATATGTGTATCGCCATTCATTGCAATGTTGTGTCGGCTTTATGTCGTGAATGATTGATAATGTGTTAATATTGTTTCATTAATATCGGATGATTGTCAAATGATGTTATTATTAAATGTGATGTTTAATTCCTAACGCCAAAAAAAAAGGTACCTGTTGTATGTCGCTTTTGTTGGTGTCACGGTGGGGACATTATAGACTATGTAATTATGTTTTTATATATATTGATAATATGGTTTTGTAAGGATCCCATTTCAAACTTGTATGTAGTATTAACAGTTGATACACTGATGGGGGGTCACTTTTATGTTGTTTTGGGTCATTCAAGCTCAAGTATGTGAACTTATAATAGTGTTATGGCACCTGAGAAATGTACATTTCATTCATACTGGAATAGAAATTACAATTTATTTTCCTAGAAAATAAGGAGACTTGGAAGTTGTATTTCATTCTATTTTGTGTTAGTTTAGGTTCATTTTTGTTTCACACTCAATTTGAAAAATTTTCTTTACTCCCATATGACCAATAAAAAACCAGCCACTCTTTCATATCTACAAGTGGGTCCTCATTTTGAGGAAAAAAAATAGATAACCACCGAAACTTAGATATGTTAAACTTATCATAAATCATCAATAGAGGAAAAAAAAATAGATAACCACCAAAACTTAGATACGTTAGACTTATCATAAATCATCAATAGAAACTTTGGAAGGCTACTAATCTTTCACATATTTTGGAATATAAAAATAAAGAGTTTTTTTTAGCTAACATGGTATGGATGATTTTAGAGGGCTTTAATTATTTTAATTCTTATGATCTGCCAAGCTTCACCCTTTTTAAATGACCAGTGGTTATTCCTTTACAAACAAAAATATTCCTTTGCAAACAAAAATACTCCCAAAGCTTCAAAGGCCTTATAAAAAGAAACAATTATGTCCCTTTAAAGAGTCCCTCCTTGCACTTATAAAATACACACACTATTTCCAAATTTTGATTAGACCTTTATATGTAGTCTTCTATCATGTCTAAATTATATGGCTACCAAGATAGCAATGCAAATTTTCCTATTGTAGAACACAATATTGGATATCTGGGCATGGAATGTTTCTCTTCTAAATACACATTGGCAAACTTCAAACATTGAAATTGTGAAAGTCATCTAACTTAATCTTTAACCAGCAATATATTTTAACCAATAGGTAAAGTGATTAGTCTCTTGTTATATCTTAGGGATCTCAATCTTACATGTAAGTTTGATTTCACCATTATCAACAACATAGAGATTGACTTCTAATTAGTAATCAAAACACTTTTAAGAGGTAAAGAATAATAATTCAACGAACTACTTTGCATTGATGACACGTACTTCTTGATCAATCATGAATATAAAAGGTCTTGTAAGTCCATCTAGTTTATGTTGACTATTCCCTGTAATAGCTTATTTATTTAAAACACCACATTTATAACTCTCAATTAACACTAAAACCAATCTATTGCTTGGAAATTATATTATTATTGTTTTATATTCCTATAATGTTTCCTTGTCAGCAACAATATATGTTTACGAGGAAAAAAACAACACATAAGCCTACTAGGAAAATACTCAAGGAGCCTTGTTACCGCCCAAACTAATAGCCCTTGGGGGATGCTATGGGAATAGCACGATATGGGAAATGAACCACTATCACATTAGCACAATCTTCCCTTCACTTTAAGCCAACTCCTAGAGACCAAGGGGGGTATCCCAATTCTTCCAACTACACACCTCACTACATGTTAAATAAACTAGTGTCTTAGTAGTCAAATGTCTTAAGAATATTCAACCAAAGGTTAAGGCATCAACTACTATAATATAAAGAAGGTTAGGAGTTAATTTTAACGAGTGTTGAGATCTAAAATATATAGTTACAACAGAAATACAACCAACACTAAATAAATCACTCCTAGAATGAGGAAAATAATGGTTTTTACATCCAAAGAGTGATATCTCACCATACAAACCAAGGATAAATGTTATACCTATGTTACCACTTGTTTGATGGATGTAAATGGACAAGATCGTTGCTGTCCTCAATTTCCAGGATCTGAAATATCATATTTAACATAGAAAATTGCATATTTAGACCATAATAAGTGACCCAAGAGTGTTCAAAAGCACTTGGGATGAAAATCCTTGGATACTCTCTGTTGGGACAATGATATATCAGTTTAAAAACAGCCCAGCAACAAACTAATACAAGTACAATTGAATATTATCCAAACAATTACTTCAAACTTGCAAAAATGATGGTGAATCCCCCTAACGTTTCACCAAAAACCTCCAAAATGAAATATGGCTGCAATGAACAGCTTACGAGGTGAGTTTCAATGTTAGAATGTGTTAGATAAGTTTAATAAACAATTCCAAAGTGAAATAATTGTTAGGGAAGGGTTAGAGTTGTTGAGTTTTCACTATGTTAGGCTCAAGCATGAGGTTTATTTCATTTAGCATGTACTTGAACCATAAAAAAAATGTAGCTACACCATACACAAGTGTTGCAATAACCAAAATCACAAGAAGAATTAACATGCACAAGAACACAAGAAATATCCTAGGAAACACTTCTACTCAAGGAAAGAAAACCCAACAATCATTTGCTATATTATAAAGAGAAGATCCCCCAACCATAAACCCTAATGCACACAAGAAGGTGCTTCTACAACCTTGAAACTATCACCCAAGAGAGGTGCACACTTCAATCTTAAAGGTAGGTCTGAAATTTCCAAATGACAAGTGAAGTGTGTGTTTCCTCAATGGGGAAATCACCTTTATTTATACAAGACCAGACATAGCAATAGGTGTGTCTATTGGCACAACAAGGCTGACCTCAATAACTCAGAAATATAATTAATTATTACAATAAACCTTAATTATCTTTCACATACGGTGGGGCCGACTTGTACCCTTTACATCATAATTAGGGTTACAAGTAAATCTTACACTTAGACAATATAGCAAGGGATACACACGTCCACTAGTGCTCAGCTACTAGGGACACGTCCACCTGTGCTCAGCCACAGGGACATCATACTCAACAGATATCTATATCAACTGAGTCCACAGGAGAATCATCTGGAGTATCATCTCAAGCATGACTCAACTAAGTCCACAAGAGTACAAAGGTAGAAGACCACATCAACTCAACTCTCACACGGAGGAGAATGATACACCCATCACATGGGCACACCCAACACTGGGCTCTCTCACAGGTCGACTCAACTCAGTGACAGAGGAGAACGTATCCTGGAGAATGTCACACGACGTTGCAATCATCAACACTCCCTCTCAATTAGGGAGGCATTCTCCACCATGCCAAGTCTCTCACGGAAGTACTAGAACTTCGTCCTGGCAAGCGGTTTGGTGAAGATATCTGCAATTTGCTCATGTGTAGAAAGGTATTGCACGTGTACTACTTTCCTCTGCACAGTGTCTCTGATATAATGGTATTTGATCTCAATGTGTTTCGATTTATCGTGAACACAGGATTCTCATAGAGCTTCACACGGCTCTAGCTATCACAATGAATAATGGTAGAATCCATCTCATGATCAAATAAATCTGTAAGGATATTGCGAAGCCACACTACTTCACGGACTGCCACACTCAACGCTATATACTCTACTTCTACGGTACTCAAAGCCACGGAGCTTTGTTTCCTGCTGCACCAGGAAACCATGGCAGACTCCAACGTAAAACAACAACCAGATGTGTTATTCCGGTCCACTGCGCTCCCTGCCCAATCTGCATCGGCATATCCCTGCAATCTCATGTCTACACTGGAGGCATATCTTAGGTCATATCCAACTGTGCCTCCTAGATATCTCAATACATGCTTCGCTGCTATCCAGTGAGTCTGTCTCGGTTGACTCATGAACTAATTAAGTACATTCAGTACATAGCATATATCAGGTCTGGTGTTAACCAGATACATCAATGATCCAATCAGTTGTCAGTATAGATGAGGATCAATCTCGCCTGAATCAGTAGAAGCCTCGTTCATTTTCTTCAGATCCATCACCATCGGTGTAGGCATGGATTTGCAGTCTGTCATACTGAATATTTCTACTGTATATTCTCCATGACTCGGGAAAATTTCATCAGTTCTCTGCCATACTTCTAGTCCCAAGAAGTAGTGCATCATACCCAGATCCTTCATCTCGAATTCAAAAGTCAATGTTCACTTCCAGTGGGCAATAAGTCTTTCTGAACCAGTGAGGAATAAGTCATCAACGTACAGGACCAAGATACGGCACTCGTCACCAACAATGTGATAATATAGGTTTGGATCAGCAACACTTTTGTTGAAGCCCAAACTCATCGGGAATCCATCCATCTTCTCGTACCAAGCACGAGGCGCCTGCTTTAGCCCATATAGGGATTTCTTCAACCTGCACACAAGATTTATTTATTAATTTTTTTTTTGGCTCATGTATCATGAATCCATTTGGTTGCTCGATGTAAACCTCTTCCTCAATCTCACCATTGAGAAACGTTGTCTTTACATCCATCTAGTGTTGTTTCCAACCCATGGATGCAACTAGTACAATGATAGTACAAATGGAAGTATATCGGGCTACAGGAGCAAATGTCTCCTCATAATCAATTCCCTCCACCTGTGAGAATCCTCTGGCCACAAATCTTGCTTTTTACTTTGTAGTGTCCCCAAGGCCGAGCCCTGTTGTAAATCATGTTCTGAAAGGAATTGTAATTATATTTTATAGGCTGGTGAGCCAATTTTTTATAAGTTGGTGGCTTATGTGTTTGTTAGGCCAAGGAGCCTAAGTGTTGAAGGCCAGGAGCCTATTGTTGTATATGTAATCACACAGAACAAATTAATAAAAATTTGTAAACATCCACAGAGAATGAATGAGTGAAGGGGGACTGAGCTTCCACAGAGAAGGCAAGGGATTAGGGGCTGGAAGGTGGGAAAAGGGGCTAAGTGTTAATCCTAAGGGGCTTAAGCCTTGGGAATAATATTTTATTATTATTCCAAAGAACATGTGCATTTTATGTTGTTTATCCTAAGTTCCTAGCAAGGGAAAAACGTGCAAAGTGGATGCATGATGATGGAATGCATGCAGTTCCAAGGGTGACAAGTGTCAACCCTGGTGCATGCGAATAAACAGCCAAGATGAGCCGTGAGAGGGGTTCTTCTCCATTCTTCCCGATTTTTTGAACCGGACATCCTGTCTGACCTCTGCAAGAGATACCCCGTACATCCACTGATCCAAAAGCTTGTGTGTTGATGCTAAAAATTTGAAACATCCTCTCTCTGAGTATCGAGCCTATGCGTGGAGTCTTGTTCGAAGCCATATCTGTGAGTCCATTCGCCATTGTTGAACCAGTTGGAAAGCCCGTGTTAGTTTTCCTTGTTGATTGTTATGGCCACGCAATGCTGGACTATGTGTGGCTTGTTGGCCAGTGGAGCAACACTCTCTCCAGGAGAGAGAGTGTACAGAGGAAAGAGAGAACTCGTGGAAGGAACCTTGTAGCTGCCACAGAGCCCGGAGACCTCCGGTCCAGCCTGTTGTTGTAACCCAAGGCAAGGGAGGTTAGCAACCGAAGGACTATCCAGGTGACAGAGAAGATGTATACTCCTGGGGTGGAACAGGCATGTGGGGAATGAGGGTCTGTGGGCAGTGAGCGTGAGAGGTTCCTGGGAGAAAATCCCATACTTGTGGCTGTGTGTTGTTTCCCTGTAACCTCAGCCTAGATTAGGATTCCTTGTCTTGGGGTGGAGCTTAATCCCAGCTCGGGGGTGACCCACTGTTAAGCTGATGAGCAGTGCGTTCTAAGGCTGGGAGGTTCGTGGAAGGCCTGCACTTGGTTGGTGGAATCTACCACTGTTCAAAGATAAGTACCAAATGATGCTTTAATTATGTTTATGTATCTCTGTGTATTATAATCATCATGTATTCTGTTGTGTATATGAAATGATGTTAAATAGTATTGATTGTTTATTATGGCAGTAAATCGTATGATTACTCTGTGTTGAATGTGTTTAACTTGTTTTGAATGCATGTGGTTAATTGTGAGTGAGACTGTGGTTATTCCGCGTAGTAACACCTACACAGTAGTGAGTGAAAAGTGGTGCTACATACTTCTCGACACTTCCATCAACTGCATGCTTGATCTTATAGATCCACTTGGAAATCTCTACAAACTTCCCTTCTGGTCTTGGAACAATATCCCACACATCATTCTTCATGATGGATTGATACTCTTTTGTCATGGCATCTTGCCATACCTGTTCACTTGTTGTTTCTCCATGACAAGAAGGCTCAATATCAATGATGTGTCTCATGGCTGAAACATAGCTCAAAAATTTGTGGTCTCTTGCTCTCTTGGAATGTGCCTCGAGGAGCTGCATGTCCCTCTACCTCCTACAGAGTTTGTCGAGCTCAGGCAGGCCTTTTATGGCCTGCTACAATGTCTCTAGGAACATCAACTAGATCAACTGGATCAATGGTTGTCTCCCTCTGAACTATTGAAGGGGGAGAAGGTTTTGTCTCTTCCTTCTTCTCAAATAGTTTGACTCTCTCTGAGTCAAGTGACTCCCTCTGAAGTCGGAAGGATGAACATCTTCATTTTCATGTGTTGCTAACCTAGAGACATCCCATGTCTTCTCAGGTTCTCTATTGTTTTTACAATATTATGATGGCCTCTCGTACTAGGATAATAACCAAGATGACCTCCTGAAGGGATAACAATAAAAATGGCCTCCTGTACTAGGATAATAACCAACCAACACAAATGGGCTCTCATACAAGGGATAATAGCCCTTCAATAATGAAATAAGAAATATGGTCTCTCGTAGGGATAACAACCAACATGGCCTCATGTACTAGGATAATAACCAAGATGGCCTCCCTAAGGGATAGCAACCAAAATGGCCTCTTGTACTAGAATAATAACCAAGATGAAAAAATATAAGCTTGGCCTCCTGTATTAGAGATAATAGCCAAAAAATAAAATAAATGGACTCTTGTACTAGGGATACTGGTCCTACAACAAAATCAAAACATACCTACAAATCATTCAAGGGTCAGTATACTTTACCCTTCAAAGAAAGTGCTCTTTCTGAAAATCATCATCATCAAGTTCCCTTGACTTCTTCTGTTGTGGATACTCATCGACATCAGTTGTTCCTCTTCTAAGAACCCAAAAAAAAAGCTACCAAGACGAGGTTCTTGGTCTTCCTCAAACAATCCCTGACCAAAACAACTTCTAACAGAGATCTGAAAACTACTCTCAAAATATCTCAAACAAGACCTGAATCTCTATGCCAAACACACCTGGAACTTGTACTGGACAGATGGATTGGATATGCCTCAGACAATCCCTTCAGAATAGCCTTAGGTCTAGCAACGGGATTGATCTTATATCCAAAGTTTTGTTAAAAACTCAGCTTTGGTTGTACCTTCGTTCTGTCCACATAGTGGCCTCAAATTGGCCTTAATTTGTTGTCATTCTGCATAAGAAACTTCAGCCATACTATCTCGGGAACTTGGCCTACGAACAGGCTCAAACTCGGCCTAACCAGATCAGAATTGTGGTCTTCAAAACAGGTCTGTAATTTAGGTTGAATGCATAAGATATAGATCGGAAGGAATCTTAATTGTTCCACAAACTCGCTTTAGGGATACTTCAGAGATTTGGCCTCTCAATCTCAAGAATTTCGGCCAGTTCTGCACCTCAGATTTTCTGAAAAGGACAACCCTTTAAATGCCTCAGATCTGATGTAATTTTTTTGAAATATACTTTAGAAAACTACCATAGAATATTGTCACAAATTCACCCTTTTACTCTTCAGTTATGCACACTTAAATTAGCACTTAACACAGGCCTGAGACTTGGCCTTATCCTCCTCAGATCTGCACACAAAAATCGGTCTGCAAATTTTTCTAGGGTTCGGTTTTAGGTCTGCGGTTTTGGTCTGCAGTTAGGAGTTCTTCTAGCTGCGGTGGCTTCAACCAGGGTTGCGGCTGGGCTTGCTCCCCAAGCCTACAGCCACCCTATCCTTGGACAGTCGACCCTCCTCTACTTGTTTGCAATTGTTATAGGTCTGTTGTTAGGGTCTTCTGCGACAGCCTTAGAGGGGCCTCTCCCTACTGCAGTTTGCTTTAACCAGGGCTCGGCCTAGGCTAATAGGCCTGCGGCTAGCTCTAAATTTTATTACAGGGTTTTGACCCCTTTCTTATACCAGCGACAAAGGTTCTATCAGCCCTCAACCTCCACAGCCTTCCTTCAAACTTGTGCAAATGATATTCTTCAAGTAACTGCTCTGATATCATGTTGAGTTTTCACTATGCTAGGGTCAAGCATGAGGTTTATTTCATTTAGCATGTACTTGAACCATAAACAAATGCAGCGACACCATACACAAGTTCTGCAATAACCAAGATCACAAGAAGAATTACCATGCACAAGAACACAAGAAATACCCTAGGAAACCCTTCTACTCAAGGGAAGAAAACCCAACAATCCTTTGCTATATTCTCAAGAGAAGATCCCCCAACCATAAACCCTAATGCACACAAGAGGGTGCTTCTACAACCTTGAAACTAGCACCCAAGAGAGGTGTGCACTTCAACCTTAAAGGTAGGTCTGAAATTTCCAAATGACAAGTGAAGTGTGTGTTTCCTCAATGGGGAAATCACCTTTATTTATACAAGACCAGACACAACAATAATTGTGTCTATTAGCACAACAGGGCCGACCTCAATAACTCAGAAATACAATTAATTATTACAATAAACCTTAATTATCTTTCACATATGGTGGGGCCGACTTGTACCGTTTACATCATAATTAGCATTACAAGTAAATCTTACACTTAGACAATATAGCAAGGGATCCACACGTCCACTAGTGCTCAACCACCAGGGACATGTCCACCTGTGCTCAGCAACAGGGACGTCATACTCAACAGATATCTATCTCAACTGAGTCCACGGGATAATTATCTGGAGTACCATCTCAAGCATGACTCAACTGAGTCCACAGGAGTACAAAGGCAGGAGACCACATTGACTCAACTCTCACACAGAGGAGAATGATACACCCATCACATGGGCACACCCAACACTGGGCTCTCTCACAGGTCGACTCAACTCAGTCACAGAGGAGAATGTATCCTGGAGAATGTCACACGACGCTGCAATCATCAACAAGAGTTCACCTTTTGAGAAAAACCCTAAATCTAGGATTTTACAAATTCTGATTTTTTTACCTTTGTAATTAATTTCCAAAATTGAATAAACCTTAAAATCAGCCACACGAACATTAGATAAGACAATAAAGCACAATCTAATAAGGTCGATTTGCCTTCTAGGGTTAGAAAATCATCAATTTAACACGAACCCTTGGATAAATATGTCTAGAAAAATGAAGTAAACCGTTAACTTTGAAATAGAGAATGAAATAAATATTTTTTATTGTTTATATCTTATATTATTATGCATTTTTGTGTTTTATGAAACATAAAAGAAAAGAATTAAGCTTTCAGGGTTTTGGGTTGGTGAATGTTGGGAGTTAGGGCGTAGCCTTATCTCCACTCGGGTTTTATGGGGTCAAGAAGTAAGCCCCTATAAAAACCGATTGTTCGCGTTTATGGATTAAAACTAGAGACTAGGACCACAGAGCTAGTATTATCTTGCTAATCAAAACAAACCATGATAACCAATGCCCTACAAGAAGGGTTTCTCCAAGGGAATAGTCTTCACCAACAAGATCAACAAAAGACTTGAAAATGATATTTGAAACTTTTTCCAACATATAAAACTAATCAAGACAAGAGACAAGCACTTACCAAATCTTTTAGAGAAGAAGGAAGAGATGCAAACCCTAGACATCCTCCCTCCAAGTAGTTGATAACTACTCAATGGATCGATCTTGCTAGTTTATGTAGAAACTTGAATAATCACAAGTCTTTAAATTTTTTCCAAGAAGAATAACTAAGAAAGATAGAGCTCCAAGAATTGACACCAAGAAAACACCAAGTACAGGAATTCTATTAAATGGCTACAAGAATAATCTCCAACAATTCACAACCATTTGGAATGAGAGGAGTGTATTTATTTATAGATGACGCTCACAACTCCTTCCCATTATTTATTTCCTAAATTAAGCCTAAGGAGATCAAATAAAAATGAGTTGTCATCCACATAATTTGAAGACTAAGTCAAATTACAATTAAATGATTTTTTACATAAATAAAACCCTCTTAAGATGACGGCTTCAACAAAATGTGCCCAAAAAATGCTCAAGCAGTGTCCACAAATCCTTGAAATATGTCTCCAAAGTTTGACCATGTCCATACGTAAGGTCAAGGCACCTCCATGAAGCATGGGAGTGACCCTCCATGTGAAAAAATGGGTCATAAAACCCCCAACAACAAAAATGACATCAACCTTCTAAGAGGGTCAATGCAGTCTTTTGGTACAACGTTCCACTTGGAAAAGATTTGGGGGGCCTCAAAACAAGGCAAGAAATATTCCTTGGTCATTACATCTTCAACGTCCGCCTCAAAAAAGTGGGATGGCGTCACCCCAAACCCAAAAATAGGGCCCCAGAGTGGATGGCTTCTTCAAATTTCTGCACAAGTAGTCAAAGGGTGATCATAAATTGCATCCACATCAAAGGGTAAGTGCCAAGTGATCTCCATCAAGTGCCAAGTCACATATGTGACCTCCACATCATCAAATTAGGCTCAAAATAGCCCCAACGTCCTCTTGAAGTGCCCCCAATTGAATTTGGCCCTCCTTTAGTGAGTAATTTGCTTCAAAGAGATGCCAAAGGAGGGGGCATCCTAGCTTTTGACACATGGCGATCGAATAGGATATCCATGTGAATGAAAATAGTTCATTTGTGCCTCGAAGAGGGTGACGAATGCCTCAAAATCCGTGTTATGTATCAAAAAATGTGACACTACCTCAAAAAACATGCAACTGGATAATCATGTGCAGAATAGTGTCCAAAGGCCCAAGTGTGGTACATACATAGAAAAGATAGGGTCCATCTGGGTAAGGTGTGTTAAAGCACAAGGTATAATAACCCTTACAAAGCGCAATCACATTTTACAAAACAAATAATAAGTTAGTTAGGGCTCCATAAAGTATGTATCCTAGTAGATACATCTCATAATGCTCGCATACCTACCCAAGACATAAATGTCCATTATCAGAGGGAGTTACCACCTCCAAAGGAATAGTCAATCGGAGCAATAAAACCAAACACCCTAAGAATGGAGACTAAAGGGCATGCCATGACCGTCCACCTAAGGATATTCGGGTAACCTCTAACCAACACTTGTACATCAAAATCATGCCATCATGGCCACATACAAAAAAATCATCACTTTGGGCATGTCAGAGTGGTCACATCTCGTGAAAAAATATAGGGTACACTCCAGAGAATCTGGAGTGTAACAAGCCCAACAACCTCCAAATTTTCACAAATTGCTTTAACAAACAAACAAAAAATTAGAAGTTCCCTCCATTAATTAGTCCAAGGAACCCAACAACCTCCAAATTTACACAAATTGCTCTAGCAAACAAAATAAATTTAGAAGTTCCCTCCATTAATTAATATGATATGGACCCAACTCTTATAAATCCTATAAGTTTCCTGGTAATAGTCAAAAGATCCTAAACTTCTCTAAGTATGATACTCACCCAATGTTTTAACTTCTGACTAAGTTAGAAGTGCAAAGACATTCGCTATCACAACCTTTACTTCATGTGGAGAATAAAATTATATATCTATAAATAGATGACCTAGAAAATAGTTCTCATTTCACACCCAATTAATTGACTTCAAACAAAGAATGCCTAAACGAATTGTCAATTTTATTCATTTAATGATTTGTTATCTAGTATAAAGAAAATCCTCACATAATCGATGGCATTGTTTTGAGTTTGACAAAGAAAAATTATTCACTTTTAGTCTCCTCGTAATCATGTTCATCAGGGTTTGTTAAGATCTTCCTTTTAGGGATGATTTTAGGGGCTAAATTTCGCTCATGGACTAATTTTCCATGGTTTTTGCCAAAAAAAGATTCATTATTCTAAAAATGATTCGCCCAAATTTTATAGGATAAAATTATTTTAACTTAAAAATCACCAATAATTTATACAAACTTATACAAAATCCTTAGAAATTTGAATATTTTTACAAAAATATCGCCAAACATTTATAGTTGGCATATGAAGGATTAGTAAGATCCGCCAAGGTCTCTACATTTTAAAATAAATTTCCATCCTTAAAATCATCCCTGCAAATTCCTTTTCTAATTTGGGGAATATTTGTAATATGCAACACATTTTCTAATTTCAATCAAGGGGGGCTACCCTTCCAATAAGAGGCACCAAACCTAGTTACTAACTCATAGTTACTAACTCAGCACATCTTGGACCATTAGGAGAGCATTGAGCAAAGTGTCTTTATTATATTCAATATGTGAATTGAAGTCAACGTCATAGTCATGACTTACTAAAACTTGAGCACTAAACCTAGTTACCTACTCAGCACATCTTAGACCATTAGGAGAGCATTGAGCAAAGTGCCTTTATTATATTCAATATGTGAATTGAAGTCAACGTCAACGTCATAGTCATGACTTACTAGAATTTGTGCACTATTATCTGTCACTGTTGAGATTCACAAGAAATAGCGAGAGAAACAAATGAAACCATTACAAACCCAAATTCTGCAATAAAGGGAATAACAAACCAGCTAGGGCAGTGAAACACGGAGTGCATCCCTAGAGAGAGAGTGAACCCAAAAGCAAGTGTGCTAAAGCTAGAGAAAAACCCAAGCACAAGAAAGTGCAACACAGTGCAACACTTGATAGGTGCCCCTAGGCAAATAAATCACTTTATTAAGAATGAAAATGTATCACATGATGTCAAATACAAATAAGAGAGGGTTTATTTATACCCATCTCAAGTAGTAGGGTGTTTTCCCAAAAAAGAGTATGGGCCCACACAACTAACTCTTATTCACCAGATCAGCCTTAGCTAAACCAAGTATCAATAATTACATAAGGTTGGTCATAGTCAAAAATGAAACTTACTACATCTACAACAAGTGCTTCTTTCTCTCATGGCTTTTATCCAAGCACCATTCTGGTCTCTAGGAGATTGTACAACTTCAGAAACAAATTTTATTCGGAATCTTCAACACATACTGAATCCTTTTAGCTTATAAACAATCCGAAGGTAACAAGATGAATGGAGGACTCAAGCTGGCAATCCATTTATCCAATGACCTTGTGGGCATTTAAAGCATAAATTCATGATTTCAAAGTAGGCCACCTTTCAGTTGAAGATTGTATTTCCAGTTCAGATGTCTACCACATAACCGAATTCCTAGCTAAGTTTAATTCAAACAAATTCTTTAATGTCTATG
>JASDQU010206693.1:0-15926 GCA_032191745.1 Picea mariana
AAAATCCTAGGGGGGACTTAATACATTTCCATAAGACTCTAGGAGGATGTTTAGCATGGTAATATACATTAGACACTAGGCTTAGATCCATGCTCAAGCCTAACCATGAGCATATACTCCAGCTCTGGAGGGATTGAGTGAAAAAACTCATAAATTATAAATCGCCTGAAAACGAAAAAATATAATTAGTAAGTGAAAAAACACTCCAGAGTATAACTCACGCTTAGGACTTAAGGTGGCTAAGACCTTTTACAAGTTCATCATGCAAACACCTCTTATTACAATTTTTATGGAAAATGTAGAGTAACAAGGTGGTCTTTATGATCGGCTGAACTTCTGAACTCTGAATTTTGAACAAGTGATGTTCAAACTTTGGCGGCTCGCTGGAAGTCCATCTCAATGCAACTTTGATGGATAACACTGCTGATATAACTTTCATGAAACTAATAAAATCTCTCTCTCTCTCTTTGGGTTTCCCCACATTGGGGTTTTCCCTAGCTGGTTGCCTAAATTTTTGAGTATTACATGGATGTGTGATTGTTGTTCATTGTGTTTATACCGCTGCAAAAGTGCTTGGCAATGTGTATTTCTGCTCATAATATTTTCTGAATGCGGGTTTATACATTTCAAAGTTCATAGATGACAATTATCTCTAGGTTGCTAAGTGTATGACAGAATATAGTGCATGCTGATTCTGTCATTAAATTTCTACACATTGTTGTTACATGCTCTGCCCAAATCTACCATTGCGTAGATCTTTTAAGAAATTTACATATTATATCAATTTTTCATAGCCTCCAACTAGGTTGCATGCCCAGGAAATTCTGCCATCAATTTGCAATCGCAAGGCCACTTAAATTCCTTCGGTCTGCTTGTCTTTAACTTGCAAACCATCTTCAATTCCGCCAAATTTCGTATGATACAAATGCTGTCTATTGTACACCACACGAGTCTAAGCCCTGTCAACCTAGATGTTGTTTGTGGTGCTACACATGAGTCTCCATGTCATCAATTCCCATTAGAGCACTCTATTTGCAATCTCACATGATGCTTCTTGTTGTGTGCCATTCAAATATTTAGACTATTGCTGATAGAACTTGCATGTCATTATTTTTCTCTTGTCATCGGTTTTCCCGTGGTCGCATGAGCACAATCCTTGGATATGCTTGTTGATGTTCATCCATCATGTTACCCGCTCTAGTTGCACCAAGCAGGATTGACAATGATCCACAAAGGTTGAACAAGATACTTGTTCAAATTCAGAGTTCAGAAGTCCAGCTGGGCCTTATGGCCCCTTCGAAAACTTTCTTCTTCTTCTTCTTCTTCTATGCATTGTCCATACCCCCATGGGGGAATTGTAATAAAATGAGCTAGCATGACGACCTTGTTATGTAAAAGGCTTAGCTCCCTAAGACTTAATCATGAGTGCATACTCTAGAGTGTTTTTTTCACTTGTTAAATATATCTTGTTGTCTAAGCGAGTTATAATTTCTAAGTTTGTTTACTCACTACCTCCAAAGCTGGAGTGTGTACTGATGGTTAGGCCTTAGTAAGTTGTGTAAGACTAGTGTCTAATGTATATTACCATGCTAGTCATTATTTTTGAGTCTTATGGACATGCACTAAGTCGCCCTTAGGATTTTTTGTTTTTTTAATAAGTCGTAAAAAATTCCCGCAAAATAGAATTTTTACTTTGTAATATGATGTAACGTTAAAAAAGTGGCACTAGAAGATGTTATATGCCTTGGGGGTATTCGTTTTCTAACTCATAATACCCTTTTAACCCTTGTACCCCCTTTTTGAGAGAAAAATGATTTTTACTCATCAAAAAACAATTTTACTCACAAAAAGGTGAAAAATGACAAAAAATCAGCATCCCTATTATCAAGGAGACATGCCGAAAACATGTTTTGGCTTGTCTCTAGTGCACTGCTCTTCACTGGAAGTATGTGGCACATGAGGGCGACCTGATTGGGAGTTAGAAGGAGTTAAGTGGCAGCCCACTTTGAGTTAGATGAGTTTCCAATGGTAAGGTGCACCCCCCCTCTCAAGAGGTGGTGCACTCTTGGAGAGAGGCACCTACCTCTTGAGAGGTGGCGACCTCCCTCTCCCCTTTACTCTCACATGTGGCGCCCAGCTTGAGTCCACCCAAGTGGTGGCACTCTTCCCTCATTCCACTTGTCTCTCCTCTCAAAGTGGTGTGCCCCCCCTCATTGGGATCTTCACCCCTCTTGCTACATAAACAAGTCATTGCTCCATTGCTTGGTTAGATTTTGAAGGCTGGAGAAACGTTTGTACTCTATTGTTGTAATCATTTGATATTGGAATAAAGCTAAAGACTTTGGAGGTCATATGGTGGATGGTAGCTTTGTGTGGATGCTTGATGTTCAGGGTCTAATATTGTGAGGTAACTGTATCTTGATTATTTGCATTCTAATTTGTGAGTTGGCCTTAGTAAGGGTGCTGTCACCCAATAGGAAAGATCTTCTTAACTAGCTTGTTTATTAAGATCTTTTGTTTCTTTACATATGCGGTTAAAGATTTGCATGTTAATTTTTCTTAATTTCATGCTATCTAGATTTCATGTGTAGGGAACACTGATATTTAACAAATTGTTTGCAAGTTCATTAAGATTGCAGGTCTTCATACTTGAAGAAGTGGTTGATTTCAGTGCAATCTCCCACAAGCTTCAAGCCTTTTGAGAACAAAGTCCCTCAACCATTCACCGGAGGACTCCATAAGCCAAAGGGAATTTCACGTTGCAAGCTCCTCTTTTCTTTCTCTATCTCATCAAAGCTAAACTCTCTTGGTTACTATTTCATGCATGCAATAGCTAGATTTGTATTATCATCTAAATCTTAAATATTTTTAGCTTGCATGCAAGGTTAAGCTAGATCTAGACATTGTTTTTCACTTCTAAATCCTTAATAGGAAAGGTTGTCTTTTTATTTCTTCCTAAAAGATAGATCTTTCAAATTTTGTAATATAGACTTCCTTTTTAAAGCTAATCTAAGTGTTTATTGTTCGCTGTCCAAACATGAACAAAATCCATTTAGAGTAGTTGGTTTTTTCCTAATCTTTGTTAGTTTACTTACCTTTTATTCATCCTTTACTTAGAGAATTTTTTGCACAACATATTTTCGTAGGTCCTTTCAAAGTAGTTTTGGGCATCTTTTGCCCCCAATAGCTTGCTATTTTTTGCAGGTTTGCAAACAACCAAGGGGAAGCTCTGCCGGAATTTGGCGGATCCGGAGCATCCGAGACCCCTTAAACTCATCTTTTGATACCAAAACTCATTCTTCGATCAATTTTGTAAGTTTGTGGCCTCAAGTATAAAGGACCACAAACCTTCTTCTAAAATCATTGTAACAAATAAAAGAAAGAAGTGGGATAACCCACTAGGCCTACAATCCCCCTAGGGGTTGGGGAAACTGTCTCTTTTGTGGTGTGATTTTTGTTTCTTGCTTATTTTCTTTTCCGCAAGCTTAAAATTAATCCAAAATAAATCCACGCATTGCAAAATATTAGATAGATTTCATTTTTATATTAGATTTCCTTTCTTGCAATTTTCTTTCAATAATTTCAATTTGGCAAATAAATCATCCCCTCAACAACCCTATTATGCTCTGACCCCTCGTGCGCTTAGCTTGATCTTGGGAATCCATCAGAATGGGAATTGGTCAGTGAGGAGTAGTTTTAACTAGGATAATCTTTTATCAGTTATTGCTAATAGGGAACCATACTTGCGGATTGATTTTTGAGTTCAGGGGGAAACTTTGAGATCTAGGTTCTCTCCCCGTTGGAACTCCTTGCAATCTCGCTTGTACCCTTTAAGGGATAAATTTTAAAGGGCCAAATCATAGATTAGATTTACTTTTCTGTTTCGTACTTTCAATTTGGCAATCACAAAGTGGTCTTGCAATTATCAGGCCACTTCATGAAAAAAAAACACTAATTCAAGCAATAATCCTTAATAATAAAATTTACCAAGAACAATTGCAATACATTCCTACAACAACAATTTTACATTATTGGCACTTGTCTTTAATATTGCATATCATTTACTTTCAAGCACTTGTATCTACTTTCAAGTTATATCATTTATGTGCAAGTACTTCATATGCTTTATATCTCTAGCATAAGCAATTTCCTTTGTGTCATATATGCTGTTAGAATAGTTGTACTTGCTCTTGCTTTCTTTTAAACTCCTAGAACAATAATTGTGCTTAGCTAGTTAAGCCTTAGATTGTTTTTTAGGGACTACCCCACTATTGTGTTTTAGGCATTGGTCTTTTATATTGCTTATCATTTACTTTCAAGCACTTGTATCTACTTTCAAGTTATATCATTTATGTGCAAGTACTTTATATGCTTTATATCTCTAGCATAAGCAATTTCCTTTGTGTCATATATCCTGTTAGAATAGTTGTACTTGCTCTTGCTTTCTTTTAAACTTCTAGAACAATAACTGTGCTTAACTAGTTAAGCCTTAGATTGTTTTTTAGGGACTACCACACTTGGCTTCGCTAGGAGTTAGCCTAGGCGGAGGAGTCGAGTGTCAGGTGACAGCTACCCGACTCGAGAACTGCCCCCAAGGCCACACCTAGTGGATTGAAGATTTCTTCCACGTGACCTGAGGTGTGGATTAAGCGACAACACATCACACTTTTGTTAGTTTGCACTATCTTGAATTCCATGCTAGGCATTGTCACTAGTTGACTTTTGTGTCACTATTCATTGCATTCTCCCTATTGGTGAAAGCCTCAATTGGTGGAGTTGATTGTCAACCTTTCAATCTTAATTTTTGTTTTTCCCTAAGTTTTAAACGTAGGTTTTTAATTTTAATTTTTTAATTAAATACCATAAGCATAAATAAAATATATACTTATCTTCCAGCTATTTTTCCATGCCTTTCTGTTGCTGGGTCTGGTGCCTTCACCTTTGTGATCCTTCATCCCACTATCGTGTATGTTCGATTCCATTTACCCTATGCAAAACTTCTAGGCCACGCTCTCATGTTTATATGTCCATGATGTCGTCTTCCTCAACGTGCTTCCTCAAATACCCCATGCTTCTGGTATTTGCCTTTTAGATGCTGACACTTAACTCTGCCTTTGATCTTGTTGCCGTCCTAATACACACTTGCAAACGTGAGCAAAGTCCAGCTCACTTAGTGTGTCCTTGGAGGCACAATGCCTAGGTTCACAATCCACACTATCACCTTGACTGGAACCTCTTCCTTCTAGGCTTACTCCTAGGGAAGCCAAGGGGGGTAGACCCTAGTTACTAGATTTGATTTAACGTTGAAATTCTAGGAGTTGGTTTTAATTTGTTAAAAGGCTAAGGGGAAATACTAGCCTAAGATGCTAAGGCAGCAAATGCAAAGTGCAAGTTTATCTAGATGACAATCAACCCTTTCCCTAAGTCAAGTATGACTAGTGCCTAAGGTTGGGCAAGGGGTCAACTAAGTTTGAGGGTGTTCAATTACAAAATGTTTATGAGTAAAATAAGTTGAAACTACCCCACAAACTAAATATTGCAAATAATTATACAATGAAAGATAAGTATTACAAATGTACAAGAGATACAAAGATACAAGATATGAAAGTTTAGGAGATAATCAAAATGAGATCAACACATGAGCCAAGCATGCCCCAATAGCACTTACTCTATTGGACTGCTTTTCAATGGCAACCACTAAAGCAGTCAAGATTAAAGAAGATGATGCTTCCCCAAGTGGGATACTCAACTCCTTCTTGAATCACACCACAAGAGCAAATAAATAAAGATATATGAATGTATTAACTCAAATGCTCATAAAAACTTGAGACAATTAGAGAGACAAACCATAAGATTGCAAATAAAGATTTAAAGATATGAAGTACTTTCAATAAGTGTGTTCCTAAACATACATCTAAGTTCCCCCAACACACATGGATTATCTATGCAACTAGGTGATTAGGAAGTTTCTTAAAAGTTTAAGTAAATTTTATTTCCCTCCCCCTAACTATGTTTGGAGCCTTAAGCTTCCTCCTCCCTTGGCCAAATGACTGCCGGGTGCTCAAGATAGTAAGGCAACGAGGCCCACCCTAGCTTCCACGGTCAACCCTGACAGTAAGACTACTTCTCGGAAAGGACCCCCTCCTGGAGGGTCACGAGATGGTCCCCCGCCACTTCCTTCTGTTGTTTTCCTCAAACCCGTTTTAGATGGTGGAGATGGCTGAATGAGGCTATCCTAAGTGTCTAAAATGTTATTTTGACTCGCAGGTGAGTCTTTAGGTGTGTTTGAAGTGTTTTAGCAGTGTTTTAGATGCTCGAAAATTGTGTTTTTAGCCCAAAACCGAAACTGAAATTGCTTGAAAATGGAATGCTATGAATGTAAAGATCTTAGACCATATCATAAGACAACATGAATATAAAAGTTCACAAGATAACCATCATCAACCTAGCATTCCATTTACCATCATAACATATAACTTTGCAATGAGAAAGAGGCAAGAACAGCTTGCCGAATGATAACAAGAATGAAACTTTATGATATTAATTACTCATCCACATATGTGTTAACCATTGAAAAAGAAAAGCTTGGCAAAGCAAAGAGTAAGATCCTAAACCATCAATAGATCACATATGCTTGAAAAATGTAAATGGCATAATGACTTAAGAAAAAAGATGAATTTTTCACTTATGAGAAATTCTAAAACATTAAACCATGAACCATGATGAGCATAAGCATATGTAAGAGATATAACATTAGATGTGATGACTATTCTAGAAGATTTTAAACCATTATAGCATATAGATCATCAAAATGAATAATTTTCCCTTTAGCCTCACGATTTTGGGGATTACTCTCCCAAGATGTAGGCAACTAACTTAGCAAAAACTTAGAAATTTGGAAACCACTCACAATGGCCAAGGTGGAGGCAAGCCTACCATTATTGTCCAAAGAGAGTTGTAAACTAAAGTAAGATTATTATTATCAAGTGGCCACACTACCTTGTCTTGTAGACAAGAGGGGCCAAACAAAATGAAGAAACTTAACTTGAAAATTAAACTAATCTAGCCCAACGATATTGGGGGGTTGGCTTGGCCAATCACACACCCAAGGTGTAGGCAATGTATTGTTAGCTTTGAATGATACAAAAAATTGCTGAAATGGAAGAAAAATAATGAAATTTAGAAGAGGAGAGGTGAGGGATTCGTTACCCAACCAAGAAGGCTCTTGGGGATGTCTTGAGAAGGAATTTTGGCAGCGTTTCCCCTTGTCCCTGGTAAGAATCTGCAAAAAACAACAAGCAAAAGCTTGTTGGAAATGCTGCAAGACACAAAGATGTTAAGGAAAATTTTCTGTTTTTACACAGAAAATTTTCACATAAAAATTTCCAAGTAAAATATAAAATTTCTTGACCTATCTAAGACATGTTAGCTACAGCAATATGATATGAATGAAAAGGAATATATCAGATCCAAACTAAAACCATAGAGTGTATGAAGGCTTTGGTTGGAAACCCCTCTAAAGTCTCTTCCAACCAACTCCTTTGAGAGAAATCTGCACACTTAAACAAGATGTGAGTCCAAGACTAGCATAATATGATTGGAAAGATTAGTAAAATGAAGTACTTCACAATGCTAACTACCCTACATATATAGATCAGCAACACTAATGTCAAATGATCTACCCAAACAAATTGATTTGCTCAAGAAACTAGTCAAAAACTCACAAAATACAAAGGAGCAAAATCACCTCATGTGCAATAAACAAATCTGATTACTCTAGATTGATCCAAAATCCTCCAAAGTTTTTTATTGAATCCAAAAGGGAGAGCCTTGCAACAACTAATTGCTCCAATGCTCTCAAGAGACAATGAGTGAATATGAGATGGCAAGAGCAAGATGGATGGGGTGAAAATCCTGTAGCATAACTTTAGCTCAAAGAATGGTGAAGAAAAAGGGTGAGGAAAGGCTTCCTTTATACCTCAAGAGGCAAGGTGAAGGCACTTGGATGAGCTCCAAGTGTCAAATCATAAGTACAAGAGAGAATCTCAATGAGGGGGGTGCACCTAGCTAGGGTTTTAGCATGGATCCACCACATGGATAGATGAGATGGCAAGTGGGGCCATGGAATGGTGAGGTGGGAGGTTAGGAGGGGCGCACCTCACATGGGAGGGGCCCACACCACATATCAAGGCACAAAACCAAGGTTTGGGTGTGAGGGGGGCACAAATCCCCCTAGGGCGTGAGGTAAAGAGTGAGGGGGAGTGGGTTAGGGGGTGTATTAAGTGGGTAAGTTGGGTTGGTTAGGTTAGGAGGGTTCCATCTTGCTCTAATCCACCTTCAAACTAACCCATTAACTCCTTTTTACAAAATTGCAAAAATTGACTTAGCAATTAAAATCGCTGTTTTGACTGACTTTGACTCCGGGTGGACAAATGCATAGCAAACTTTGTCCGACTGAGCTGAAACTTGGTCTATGGGTGTAGGGGGTGCCATTCCATTTCTTTTGAGCACAAATACCCCTATCAAAAGCCCAAAGACCCAGTTTTTACAATATTTGCTCAAAAACATTTAATTAATTAAATAATTAAAATTCCAACCTTAGGAAAATTAATTAAATTTAATTAATTAAAAAAAAGCCTATCTAGACTCGACGAAATTCCGCGAAACTTTCTACACTGTCTGGCATGGTTATTTACATCAATCCTAAACAATAGCCACCAAAGGATGAGACCATTAGAACGCCGTTCACCACTTTGGAGGAATTATTGCATGTGTGAGGGAAAAACTCATGGGAAATCAACCAGGCTGAAAAGCCCAGTTGACAACCTGAGGATAAAAAACCCTCGGTGAAAAGAACTCTCCCAATGAAAACATCCCAAGGTACCTGACCTAACTATGATCCATGCAGACCTATTACATTATTAACCCACGCAGGGGTGCGGAAATTTCGTTTACAAAAATTTGTGCTGGAGCATAAAATGCCCAAGTAGAACCAATACTGTCTTCGACATACTTGCATCTGATGATGCATATCTTCATGGCACATGAGTTGACCCCCTCGCTGAATAGGTGGTCAACAGATCTCACAAATGCAAACCCTTTGTTGATACTATGTTAATGTTGCACGTAACATATATGCAGATAACAAGCAAAGAGAGGGAAGAGAGATATTTGATATTATCAAGTGCATGTGAAATTCAATACATAGAAATGTCTCTTGAGAGAGATTCTCTTTAAATTAGCATTGTATTAATTGAAAAAGTAGCTTCTTTTTTTCTTCCTCTTATATAGAGCCTAGTAATTTTTGAGTAAAGTCTACCTATATTGTTATACCTTAACTTTGTGGTTCTGCATTTCTTTATTTGGCAAAAGGTATAGGAATTTTGCGAAATATGTTAACTATGTGTAAAAAGTATTCTAAACTTTAAAGACAACGCTTTTTTGCAGGGAGGTAATGCTTGAAAAACAATGGATGGGGCAGCAAGTGGACCGTTCAATATGTGGTTGGTTTTGGGAACAGGCTTACCCTGCAAGGGATTCTTTTAAGGTATGTGTTTTCTGATCATATTATTAAGTATGAAGGCATGTACAACGCCAAACAATCATATTCATTACTAATGATTATATATTTAATTGATCCCGTTTCACTGATGTTTTTTGTGCCCAACAGGGCCAATATATTTTTTTATGCTTAACCAATATCTTATAATTATTTAAGTCATTAGTAATTAGTGAGTGAAGTATTAGTATAGCTAGTAAGTTGTTCAACTATTTCTCCCACATTATTGTAGTGAGAAAACGTGGGACATTTGACTATTGTAATTGTCATTATATAGGCGTTATTGGGTGTATATCTCGATTTTAGGTTATACATTGATTCCTCCTTTGGAAGGTATTTTGGTCATTGTTCCATAAGCTTTTTTATGCATATTTTTTCGTAACAAATACAGTGACAAGCTCTACTGCAGTAATTTAAGAGTCACATTTAGACTTATTATTCCTATTACCCCCCCATGCCTAGGGATAACTAGAGGAGATCATGTCTTGTGGCCCGCAATGAAGAACATGATCCTGACCATGATGATGCTCAACGTGTCCACAAATGACAACCCAACAACCTTCCTCATTCACCTTTACGGCTACAGGTCAACCAAGGATCATCACTCTCAAGCAACACAGAGTATGGGAGATGGTAAGCTATTGTCACCATGAGGTATGTTAGTCCTTCTTTCATGCAAAGTGTCGTGCTTAATTTGTCGAGCATGTGGATGAGGATCTTGGTTGAAGTTGGATAATGGATCATTGGTTTGGGAAATTGTGTCAGTTGCCTTGTTTCACCTTGGTGGTTAGCTTATGTGCCCTAGTCCCGTGTTGTCACTGCCCAGGGAAAAGGGGTACTACTGGGGGGCCCTCTCAAGGGTAACGTTCCATTCCCTCCATACTTAACACTTTCCATGTCGGATCCTCTCATAGCGTACTAAACTTCGACAATGGGTCATGGTCCATTCTCTCATGAGAAGAGAGGCTAAAGGCCCATAGGTTGTTTCACAACTGCTATGAAAAGAATAAGAAAATGATGCTAAAGAAAGAAAGGAATGATAGCAAAGAGGACCAACAAAAGCTGGTCCAAACTTGAGCTCTACTCTTTCAGTGCTCACCCTGGTCCAAAAAATGCGGGAAAGGTCCTGCAAAGACAAACATGTACGCCCTCCAAGGGTCCATAAGTCATAGAAATCATGCTAAGTAAGCCACATCTAATAATCAAACCACTCGAACATGTGCATCAAACCCCCCTTTTCAAACTAAACAAATGCTCAAAGACGTTATACAATTTGTTAAATTTAGGTCTGGGAGGGGTGTCAAGGCATCCTATTGGGCCAGTCAACCCTCAAGTCAAGGGTGTTTTCCAAGAGAAACCCATCTAAGTCATATATGAGTGTGAGATGGAGTGGGTAAGACCTTTGGGCACGGGGATCATGACATACAAGGGTTCGTATTGTCTCATTTATGGGTGCCTTTGTAGAGGGTGTGTTGCACCTTTGTTTTCAATGCATTCTTTTTCCAAGCCCATTTGTTTGCCATTAATTAATTAAAGTTCGGAACAATTGGGTACTCCAAATGGGTAACATAAGACTTGGGAGGCAGTACCACAATGTCACTTGAAGGGAGAGGTACACAGAGTGCCATAGGGGTAAAGCAACGGTTGTAATGCACTTGTGTAGATCCCTCAACAAGTGGGACGTCTATATAATATGAAAATGTTTCTTGCAGGTCTTTGATTTTTTAGGAGAAATGTTTCATTGTTCTGAAGATCTTTGTTATTCCCTAGCCTAGAGATAATTAAGGAGATCACATCTCGAGGCCCACAGGTCCTAGACATGGAGTACCGAGAGCCAGACAACTTGAGCATGGCCTCGGAGGGCCCCCCTTTTCTTTAGTGCAGTCCACGTATCACCATCAACAGTATCCATCACACCAACCTGGTCCTGAAGTAGCGTGAGTTTTGCTCCATGAGGTAATGAGTTCGGCTATCATGGTATGTATCACTCTGATTTTTGAAGCACTTGAACATGTTGTATCGAATTCTTCTTTGTTTCATGACGTTTGCTTGGAAATTATGCTTTTTGCCTCGTTCAAACTTGGAAGGGTGACATGGTGCCCTAGGAAGTTGATTTCCCTTTAGATGGGTTGCTACTGGGTGGATCTGTGAAAAGTCATCATCCGTTCCCTCCATACTTATCACTTTCCATTTTCATTCCTTCCATCTCCCCTATCTTTGTTTGGGCATTGGGATTGGCTACACTAGGAAGAGTTGTACCTTACCTCGTCAAAAGAAGGGGTTAAAGGCCCAGAGGGTAAAAGTAGCTGGCAAGAGTTAAAAGCCAATGTTGAAACCTTCGAGATGCTTCGCCCAGGGATCCCCGAGAAAGCAGTGAAAAGCTTCTCGGTAAGAAAAGGGGATCCATAAGATAACATAAACACTCAAGGTACTAGTTGATGGATAGGAGGTCTCATCACGAGCTGACCTATTATGACGATGGGCATGTAGCGGTATGACACTACCACCTATCTGGTCACCAAGCCAGGGTAGTGGCTCTTGGTGGCATAGCCAAGAGAAAGGGGGTCTCATCACGAGCCACCCTTCTCATTTCCGTGAAATGTTTGTGGATAACGCTGTACCTCTGGTCATCAAGCCAGGATAGTGGCGCTCAACTATTTCCTTGAAGCACAAGAGCAAAAGATCAAAAGAAATCAAGCTAAGAGTAAAAGGCAATGAATGGGCTAGGAAACAATTGCATTTATGACAAGGTGCAGCTCGCCCTCTACAAAGGCACCCACAGGTAAGACTTTAATTTCCCTATTATTTCATGCACCCCATGCCCAAATATTTACCCCATGCCACCTCATACACTTACATGACTTGGACTAGATCCCACCTGGGAAACACCCCAAATTTAAGAGAGGTTAGTCCAATAGGACACCCTGAGACCTTCTCCAAACCTAACTTGTCAAATTGCATAATGTCTTTGAGCATTTGTCTGGGTTAAGGGGGGTTTGATGTACATGTTTGGGTAATTTGATTATTGGATGTGATTTAAATGCTATGTGTTAAATTTAGAGCTGTTATTAAGTTCTTTTCAATTTACTAGAGCATAACAGCATAAGTAGGATCACTGAAAGAAACACAATCACAAGGTACACAACATTTTATCACGGGAAACCCTCACGAGGGAGAAAACCCAACAAAAACTTCCTCAATAATAGATTGCCAATAAAATGCCAAGACTAAAGACCAAAACACTAGAGAATATCCAAGACTGAGCATGCGCCTCTCTTCTCCTTCTTGTAATTGCAGCTACCTCCAAAAGATGTGCACTTGTTGAGTGACTGAATGAATGAGGCGCCATCCTCACTTATTTATACTAGCTAAGGGGGCGCTAGGGTTATGTCTCTTCACCAAGCAGGGCCGACTTCTTCCAATAGTGGTTAAAACCACTTTAATAAACCCTAGGGGCCGACTTCTCAAATACCACCATATGAATATGGTTTGACCAATCCACAAGAGGGGATTTGGTCTTATACAAGACCCGACATGATCAATCCACAAAAGGGGATTTGATATATATAATAATAACTCAATTATAATTCGAATATTCTTCGCAGTTACAATATTTCAACACTCCCCCTTAACAAGAAGGGTATTCTACTGACATAACCCAATACAACATCATCAGGAGAGAGAGGGAAACAACATCATCAACATCTGGAACATTGACTGGCATATCTACAAATCATCGGAAGTTTTTCTCATCATCAATATCATCATCGTTCACAACATGGAGCTGGAGTAGTATCATCATCATCGTTCACAACATGGAGCTGGAATAACATCATCATCATCATTCACAACATGGTGCTGGAATAACATCATCATCATCATTCACAACATCGAGCTGGAATAGCATCATCATCATCATCGTGAGCATGAAGTTGAAACATCAACATCAATAGCATGAAGCTAGAGCAAAAATCTCACCAACACAAGGTTGGTATATCATCATCAACAACGTGAGGCTGGTACAACATCATCAACAACACGAGGCTGAATCAATCAACATCATCAACACGAGGATGAAACAACAACATCATCAGAACGAGGCTGAGACAACAACATCATCATCACGAGGCTAAAACAACAACATCATCAACGCGAGGTTGAGACAACAACATCATTAGCTTGAGGTTGAGACAACAACATCATCAACACGAGGTTGAGAAAACAACATCATCATATGGCAACAAAATGATGTAGGTGCAACAACAACATTTTTGTGGTACTCTGACAGATCGTCCTTACTGGACCTTTGGGATCTACCCAAGAATCATAAGATTCCCTAGGATATAAAATCCTAACGGAGCTACCACATGGTACTCTGACAGACCGTCCTTACCGGACCTTCAGGATTTGCCTAGGAATCAAAAGATTCCCTAGGATATAAAATCCTAACGGAGCTACCACTACTGACCACAGCTGGCATATACATGCACAGGTACTCTGACAAACCATCCTTACCGGACCTTCGAGATCTGTCCAGGGATGATCAGTGCCCTAGGATATAAAATCCTAACTGAGCTACCCGCTATTGGTCAGGATACCATAGTATCATCGACATCACTCCCCCTTTCGAGGGAGGTCCTTTTGGACTATACCAAGCTTGTCTCGAAAGTATTCAAACTTTTCACGAGACAGAGGCTTGGTCAACACATCTGCAACCTGCTTATCTGTGCCAGCATATTGGAGCTTTACAACTCCTCTCTGCACCATATCATGAATGTAGTGATACCGGATTTCTATGTGCTTCGACTTATCATGGAACAATGGGTTCTCCATCATCTTTATGCAACTCTGGTTATCAGATAGAATCACGGTGGCTTCCATCTCCAGATCGAATAGACCTATCATCAACTTCTGAAGCTATATGGCTTCACAATTGGCGGAACATGCTGCAATGTATTCCGCTTCTGCCGTGCTAAGAGCAATACTGGATTGCTTCCTGCTCTGCCATGAAGTCATGGATGACCCCAGACTGAAACAACATCCTGAAGTGCTCTTTCTATTAGAACACTTCCATCCCAATCTGAATTAGTATAACCATACAGTCTGAAGTCATGATCTCCAGTATAACACAGACCATATTCGAATGTACCCTTAAGGTATTTCATCACATGCTTTGCAACTACAAGGTGAACACGTCTGGGCTCTACCAGATATTGACTTAAGGTGTTTTCAACAAAACATATATCTGGCTTGGTATTCGTCAGATGCATCAACGAACAAATGATCTGTCTATATAGAGTAGCATCAACCAATTCTGACGAAGTATCAACCAGGGGCTTCAACTTTGTTTCCATGGGTGTGTTCATGGCTTTACATTCCAACATGTCAAATCTCTTTAGTATTTCAACTACATACTTCCCTTGGTTAAGGAAGATYTTCTCTGGGCTTTGCCAAACTTCAAGACCTAAGAAATAATGCATCAGACCTAGGTCTTTCATCTCAAATTTTGTAGCGAGCTTCWTYTTACAATCTGCGATGAGCTTTTCTTCTCTTGTTAAGAACAAGTCATCCACATACAACAGCAATATAACTGGCTCATCATTCATAACCTTGAAGTAAAGGTTAGGATCAACTTTACTTTTGGTAATGTTATCGTGCAATTTGTACTTTAATAGATAGGAAAGGTAAAAGAGGACAAATTGACGTAACCAGAGACTATCCTATCACTGTCACCTCAACATGATGTCTCTTTCTATTTAGGGTGGTAGGCACAGGGGAGACTTCCCCGATGACCTGGGGTTTTGAGAAGGCAAAGGTTTAAAGCCAAGTAAAGATTTCCCTCTCACAAGTCACCACCGATCAAAAAGTCCGGCTAAACAGCCAATAAAGATAAGAAGAACCAGAAATGTACCTGCCCGGAACAAAGCAACATGAAAACTATATTTGCAAGGTCACTTGCTGGTTAGTACTTCATATAATCAAAGACTTTCTCAGTATAAGCAATTGACTAATATATCGACGAAGTTAGCCAAGATGTATAATAGCAATAATCACGATACGATACTTCAACAATAAATGCTTCAAAATGAGCAAGAATGACTAATTATCAATATTATAACACCAACATTCATCAGAAGCAAGTATGCATTAATCCTTTCAATTGCTTTTAAAAGATTTAAGTGCTGCAAAGTATGACTATAACTTGAAAGAATAATAGCAGCAGTAGGGTTAGCAAGTTAATCTAAGCTAGGGTTAGAAGGTGTTAGTAATTGCTCAAAGATTTTGGATGTTTGTAGGTTGTGATCAAAACACTCAAGTAAGAAGTCTTAGACCAGTGCATTCACAGGGAAAATGGAGTAAAAAATAG
>JASDQU010206696.1:0-13518 GCA_032191745.1 Picea mariana
AATGTTTGACATGACGAAGATCTTTAACGAATGTGAAGGTGATATTTTCTTTCTTGAAAAAATTGTGAACAAAGAAATAACCTTCTAGCAGAGTTAACCATTTTTCTATGGCTTCTGCATCTATCTGTCCTTCAAATACAAAAATATCAAAATTAACTTGTACCTTGAAAGGCAAGGTGCCTCCAAAGTGGTCGCTTGATGAAGATGCGCCTAATTCTATCGGTAGGTGTTTAAGGATGTGGGAAAAATTCTCCATCATTTCGTCCCTCTATCGCGTGAGAGCTTGCTCAAGCAACAGATTGATAGGATCGTATGCTCCGTTGTTTTTATTTTCTATCGCCATTGAGTGTTTATTGGGTGTGCGAGAGAGATTGTCTTCAAGAAAGATAAGATCGAGACCCAACTTGCTATACTCGGACCTCGTCGGGGACATGCACTAAAAAAACGATCAAGAGTAGCATGCTCTGATACCATAGATCCAGATTATTTTTCGGGATGAAATGAGATCGGAGATATAATAAAGAAATGCATAGAGATATCACATATATTCAATAATATAAAAGAAATGTATCAGAGATGCAACCATAAACATAGATATACAGTGATACATGATTTATATTAATGAAAGAAATGTACAGAGACTATAAAAATACAGAGTGAAAGACTCACTAGAATGGTCACAGCTTATCTCTGAGAAGAGATGTGACGGCTACTCGCATTCACAAGAAGATGATTACAATGAGGTTCTGAATGCATTTTTTAAAATAAACTAGAATGCCAAAAACCATAGACAGCCAAAACCTAACCCTAGGAGATGAAGTGCCAAAAGTCATGTGGGCCCCATTTGGGTAAGTGAGTACATCAACTTCCCAGGGTCGTAACTTTTGCATACGATCTCCGTTTTAGGCGTGTGATAGCTCATTGAAAATTTATCATCGAGAAGAATAATTTTGGGGGATCAATTATGCATTCAGCTATCATTGAGAACATCTATCTCAAAAAACCTTCATTTGGGCCCTCAAAATGGCCCCAGAAGTTAAAAACTGCTAAAACTAGTAAATTGCCAAAATTGCCAGAAAATTGTTTTGAGCCAGTCAGAAAAGGTGGGTGGCCACCGATATCCACCTGGATCACACAGTTTTAATTAAGGAAAGTCACATACATACATGATTTTCAGTGGTGATAAGTGCGTACAAGTTTGCACATGTCAGTACAAAGGCGGTTTCAGCATTAGGCTATTTCGAGGCTAGTTTATCGGGTCTAAGGGATGGCATGAACAAGTCTTGGAGTTGAAAATAGATTGGATGGAGCATCCAATTTTCTATCTTGGAAAGTAAGAGTTACTATGGAATTAAAGGAGTATTACCTTTGGAAGTTAGTGGAAAAAGTAGTTGTTCCACTAACATTTTTTGGCAGCTTTGGTAACTCATGAGAAGGAGGAGATCAAATTTGAGAGGGTTACCTTGGATTCAATGAAGGATCATATAATTCATCACCTATCCAAGAAGAATATGGTCAAGGAGATGTTTGATTCCTTGGTAGTTTTATTCTAGAGAAATAACATCAATAGGAACATGGTATTAAGAAATAAACTTAGATTTGTGTATATGTCTAGATCTGACAATGCTACCAACTATTTCATAAGGATAAATCAAGTACATGATCATCTTGTAGCCATAGGGGAAAAAGCATATTATGTAGAGCTTATGAATGTTGCATTGAATTGTTTTCCCAATTCTTTAGAACCATTTTTCAAGGGAGTCCATGCTCGGGAACATCTCCCTTATTGGCAAAGACTTTTGGATGATTTCATTTAGGAAGAGACTCGAGAGGAGTCTAATAAAAGCAAGTAGGGAAGTAGTATTGAGAACTTGGCTATTGTTAGTCAGACAAAAAAGGGATAAGGAAAGAGTTCTCACAAGAAGGGTAATAGTGATGGAGAATCATCGCAGCTAGGAAAGAAGACGGACTTGAGTAAAATCAATTTCTTCTCATGTCATAAGAATGGAAATCATGCATTTCAATGTCCAGAGAAGAAGAAGGGAAAAATAAAGACACAAACAACAACATCAATAGAGACACATCTAGATGAGTTTGAAACGAATTTTGAGAAGGATTTTTCACTAGTTTCTTCTATTTCTACTAGCACAACTACTAGGAGTGCATGGTACTTGGATAGTGATGCATCTTATCATATGACAAAACCAAAAGAATTATTTAGTAGTCTGACAGAGAGGGACTTAGATGTTCATGTGGAGCTTGTTGATGATGCCAAGTATGCATTGAAGAGAGAGGGAATAGTTAGATTCCATCATGAGTAAGGAGGTTCATTGGATGCCCAGGATGTGCTTTGCATATCAGGACTAAAGAAAATTTTTCTCTCAATATCAGCTATGGAGGACAAGGTTTTTTCCATTATGTTTAAGAGAGGGAAAGTACTCATGTGTCTAGAGAAAGTTGTCCCATACAAAAAATTGGTCGTTGGGGTTAGAGAGGGCACTTTATAGAGGTTGCAGCGCAAGTCTGTTCAAGATTTGATACATGACAGTGACAACCTATGTGAGCTATGGAAGAGGAGGCTGAGACACCTACACTACATATAATTGTTGATTATGAGGGGGATTGTTACAATTCTTCTAGAGTTTGGTATTGAGTAGCGGGGAGTGTGCAGAGGGTGTGCACTTGGAAATAATGTCAAGGCTTCTTTTCCAAGTAGTAAGAGTAATTCCAAGGGAATCTTGGATATTATAAATTTATATGTGAGTGGGAGGATGTTAGTAGAATCAATACAGAGAGTGTCATACTATGTGACATTCATTGATGAATTTTCCTTCGAAAACCTAAATCTTATTTATCAAGACCAAGGATGAGGTCTTTAGTCAGTTTCAAGTGTCCAAGGCTTAGGTGAAGAACCATATATGAAAAAAATCAAGTTCTTGAGGTTAGATAATGAGGAAGAGTATACGTTTAATGACTTCAAGGATTTCAGCAAGGAGAAATGGATCAAGAGGGAGGTGACAATCGTATACAACCCTCAACAAAATGGGGTTGCAAAGAGAAGAATTGGTCCATCATTAGTTCTACTAGGGCTATGATACATGATCAGGAGTTCCCCATGTTTCTTTGGGTAGAGGCATGTAACACGACAATGTATGTGAAGAATAGGTATCCTCACAGAATTTTGGCGGACAAGACTATGAAGGATGCCTTCTCAGGGGTGAAGCCATATATAGGAAATTTGAGGATCTTTGGTTTTCCAATCTATATCCATGTGCATGTGGAGAAGAGGATAAAGGTGGAGCCTTCAAGACATAGGGGTATATTTTTGGGGTACAACAAAACCTCAAAGACTTATTGGATCTTCATTCCATCACAAAGGAAGACAATTATGAGTAGAGATGTTAAGTTCGAGTAGAACATAGAGTCTAGGATACCTTAGGATCTATGAGCAGTGAAAAATGACAAGGATAAGTAGGTTTCAAAGGATGGGTAACACTCAACATCTCATACTTCAGGTGTGGATGAGTATTTAACCCCTTCTATACATGTCAGGAGACTCGGGTGGCTATTATAGACATTGAGGAATGTTGTTGAGGCTCCTAAGAGTGTGATCAGAGAGCACAAGCCTCCGAGGAAGCTTTATAACTATATGGCGCTTATGAGTAGCATCTTTGAGCGATCTTGCAAGAGAACACGATGCTATATCATCAATGTATGCCTCGACTATGTGCTTGAGGTCATGAAAAGAGAACGACATGGACCGTTGAAAGGTAGCTCCAACATTCTAAAGGCCAAAAGGAATCTTTTGATAAGCGAAGTTCCCCCAAGGACAAATAAAATTCATTTTATGTTGGTCCTCGAGTTTGATTTGAATCTAATTGTATCCCAAAAAATAATCCATGAACGAAAAGACTTCATAGCCCTCACATTCATCCACAATCTGTTCGATAAATGAGGTTGGGAAATTGTCTTTCACACAGACCTTATTCAAATTGTAGAAATCCATACAAACGTAAATCGTGCCCCATTTCATGTTGATCGAAATCGGGTTTGACACCCATTATGGCAATTGTATGGGGTAGATCAAACCGTCTTTGAACAATTTTTCTACTTCTGCCTTGATTGCTGTCGCTTTTTGAGGATTGACTAGATGAAGCTTTTGTCAGACCGGTTTGGCATCAGGATAAGTCATTATTTCATGTTTCAAAATTTGTGGGTCGACGCCTGGAATCTCCTCGTAACACCAGGAAAAAACGTTGGGGAACTCCTTGAATAATTCGGTTTAAATTTGAATCTCTTTGGGGGAGAAATCCGCTACGACGAAAATATTCTCCATGACCCAAATAGTTATGGAAATATGTATTGGAATTGTTGTAGAAATTATTTCCATGTTACCCTAGGCATAAAATCTATTCATAGCCAAAGGATTGATAGGATAAGGGTTATCTCCATTCATAGTCAGAACAAACTCTCTCGACTCTACTCTCCTAATCTCGGGAAGAAAATAAGATCTATGATATAGATCATCCTAAGGTCTATCGGGACCAGTCATTTCCTCGAGAATCACCTTGTCAGAGGGCAATACCAAGTCTAAAGGATCTTGAGTGGAAAGGGAATCTTGAGCCCAAATAGGCTCGAGAGCTGGATCTAACTCTTGTGAGGGAGCCAGATTTGGGTTGATCGAGGCTTGCTGGACAATGTTGTATAGAAACTCGGCCACGGATAAGGGCATGGTCATGCCAAGGTTCTCTATCCCTTCCATCAATGTCAATGGGGAAGGTAATGTCCATGGGTCATGAAAGTATCTCGTTATAAAAGATGACACTTGGAAAATTGCAGCCCTCGGCTGGTCGAGAACAACCGATATGAGATTTACATCGTTAGAAGGAAACGGGTAATCAAAAGTTCCCATCAACGATGGAAACAAACTAGCACCTAAGTTGACAGTGCCTAGATGTGGGTTATCAATCATCGGGACCGTGGAAGCCCCCGATGAAGGGTCAGGATGAGAAAAGGACAATTGGTCGATGATCACTATTCAACCCTCATGCAGAAAGCACAAGACCTGAAAAATCATGGCAACCACCACATGCATCACATAAGTCCAACTCTGACCTAATAAAATATTATAGTCGAGAGGCGCATCGACTACTTAAACTTCGACGCACACAGTTTTACCACCTAACTGCACCGAGAAAGAAGGAATTATTTTGTGTGGTCTAAATGATCGACTGTCAAAATTTGTAAGCAACATAGGCGACGAAGACATCTCGGGTTGACCAATGGCCTTCCAATATGCTAATGACATCACACAAGTTGAGGCACCCTCATCAACCATTGTACGAAAATTGTTTCGTGTAAGATATTTTGTGGTGTAGGCAAGTACTATCTAAAAGGAAACGTGGTGAGGAAGAAGAGGTTTTAAGTCGGTTGGATAAAAAATGATCGCTCCTGGGTTACTAGTCTCTGCCACTCCCATGGAAGATAATAAATATTTTCTTTATGAGGGGAAGCTCTGGAGGAACTCTGAAGCCGACATCATGCAAGGGGTCTGTGTCAGATCCTCCACAATAAAGTAGTTCTGAGTGGCCCTCTCGTTTGGATTCTGGGAAGCCTTCTTAAACATACCTTTAGGGATGCGAGTCATCATTTCTCCCACTTCCTTCTCAATTTGGAGATGATTCGATGGGTTAGTGGGTTCATTTCCCTTCTCAACAGATTCTGACATTCCGTAGTCATGAGTCCTAGTCCATAAATGAGCATCGACATTCATCATGTAAATGTTTGCAACTGGGTTGTTAGTGGTAGGCACGAGGGGTCCCTGACATCCCCTTGCCACGCTTGTGGATGAGGAAGCCTGAGCCATCTTTTTCCCTTGTGGAAAAGGATTTTTCAACACAACAGGTTGTTGTTGTGCTAACAGATTATGGGCCTCTACAAGCCGAGGGCATAGGTGATTCAGGTGGTCTTTTGTGCAGAGATTACATGGATACTTTGACTTATTCTTCTCAGTTTTGTTCCTGCCAACATTGTTGGAAGCCTTTTTATTCCCTTTACCCTTATTATTTCGATGTTTTTTCTTTCCCTCGATGTGTTGGTTAGCCTTGGGATTCATCAACTGCACATTGTATACATCCAATGTCTAGGTAGTGGGGACAACCAAACTAGGAGTCTAGTTGGCCATAATCTGTTGTATCAACAATTGTTGCAACTGATTTGACATTAGATCCATGGACCTGCTTTGTGCTTAGCCCACAATGCCATCAGCATGGGGCCCATAATTTTTTTTGGCCTTATCGAGAATAGATCATGGCGCATATGGTAAAATCTCGCAGAGCATGCTAGATTGGGAATAGATCAGTTCTAGTTGTTGGGCTCTCATAATAGCCTCCTCTTCTGAAAACACCCTGAAAGTTTCTATGTCTTTGGATATACAGGAAACCAAAGACTTCAAGAACCACTCAAGCAAGAAAGCATGAGGGACCTTGACCTTAATCAATCTCTTTCTCCACCACCATTCTCATATATGATCAGAGATGTGGTCGGAATTGGTTTTCTCAAAGTTGGCAAGAAGTTCGGTGTCGGCATCGTATCTCATGGGTAAACTAGAAATGGTTCAATAATACCATCGCTAAGTCATTAAAGTAAGAGTACCTCGAGCCATCGAGCTCAATATACCATTTTTCATCACCCCCTATAAGAGTGTGTTGAAAAAGGCACAATTGAACATATTCGTCTTTCAACGAGTTTGACGAGTACCACAACTGAAAGGTAGTCACATGATCGCCTGGATCTTTGCCAGGCTTGCCCTAAAATTTATGAATATTCAAAGGCAACTTAGTCAACATGGGGGGCCAACACAGATCATGATAGACCGGATGATTTAGTAATATCGACAAGTATGGAAAATGTAGGGTTTCCAAAAAGGGTAGTGTCGGTTGTGAATTATTTATAGGAAAAGAGGGTCCTGGATTTTGACTAGCACTAGGTTGCCAGGAAAAGTTGGACTGCTGGCCAGGGTTTTGGTAAAAACCATGGCCTTGACTAGCAAAAGGAAATTTCATTTTTTGAGGCATCATCGGTTGACTCTTGAAATTGGATGACATAGCTTACATAGGAATTTCTCTTTGTGTTGTGTTCCAAGGACCTTGGTAGGGGATTCACCCAGTCGATTCGCTAGGCATAGGTACAGAGCCTTTCCCAGGGTTCCATTGAGTATGGAAGTGGTTACCCCTGACCAAAATCCCTTGCGAAGGAAATATCCTTGCCAAGGATTCCAAATCCCCTTAGTGGAATGCACTCCAATCATCGCTCCCTTTGAAGGAATGGTACCTTGCACCGAGTTCTGTTGACCAAAGTTGGGGTTGTTTCCAGTCGAGAAAGTAGCCAAATAAAAATAATTCTTCCCAAATTCACCAAACAAAGAGAATGACATAGATCCGACCGACGTTTTATAAGACAAAAGTCCTAAACTACCTCTACCAAACAAGCTATAAATACCATTAGGCTCAATTGACTAATAAAAAGCGTCACCGAGCGGAGGGGATGGAGGAGGTATATGACCCCCACCGTAAGGAATGGCAATAAAAGGGGAAGTAGCTCCCGCAATTGACCCTTGCAAGGGAGTGTTTGAGCTCCCTTCCCCCGGACCCATAGTTTGTAAGGTAGAATAAGTAAGAATTGAATTATTATCAAATATGGGCATCCCATGTGAGAAGAAGTACATGTCGTGTTTTGAGTAAACAAAATAGTGGTCGAATTCGTTAAAGGTATCAGACCACTGCTCGAAGTTGATGGAGTCAGGACAACTGAGGTACTGTCTGACGAAGGTGGGGGAGGAGGTATGGTTCCCCCTCTAGTAGTATCCTTAACGGGAGTACGTGGACACCTAGATGAAGTAGCAGCATTGGATTCCATTGTCTCTCGTAGAACTAAATGGCGCTCAGAAGATTTCACCTTGGGAGGGACAATCTGAATCAAAATCGACACCGACAAGTTGGTAATCGGAGGATTTTTTGGCCTGATACCTTTAGTCTCAAGGTCAGAAATGATAGATTCCTCCAGATCCGGAAAGTATCCCGTTGGAGTAGGCTCGGGCACAGTTTCCTGCATCCTGGTCACTTCTACCTCGTCCTAATCATGTGCTCGTCAACCTACTAATCTTGGGGGCGGGTTAGCATCTACCGAGATAGTTCTTTCAATGGATACTACCTTGTAACATTTCAGGCTGGGACCAAGACCTCCTTGGATTTTTTAGCTTTCAATGGAATGAGGGATGTTGAGGAATTCATGGAGAATCTAAACCTAGTCCTACCAGAGCAGCAGTTGGTACCTATCCTGGACACAACCTAAAGTTCACATCCTCTAGGTGGTGATCCCTCGCTTGGTTCAATCCAGATACGGCTTATTACAATCTCTCATATTCAGAGGCCCCATGTTTTCTTAGTCCCATGTTAGTTAAGAACAAAGCATCGGGTAAAAACAAAGAAACATGAGGGAAACACATGCCATCGATAAATCGGATCCCAAAGGGATATTTTCCTGTGCACAGATCTGTGTAGAGGTGGATTATAATGTTATCCCTCCAAAATAGAGCATCGACTATCTCGTCCCTCTCCCTCCTAGCGTCGATCGAGTGTCTTTCGATCGTCCCTACGCTCCTCACCCTTGCCCTCAGGGGTTCCTTCTTTCTACCCATTTGAGGAACGTAATCAGGTCGTTCCCTCTGCATGAATGGCTTAGAGGGCAGGTTATATCCTCAACCTCAAGGCCCACGTATTAACATCCTGCTCCTAAGGAAAGGAGATTCTATTTGTATTCCGGGTTAGTCCATCCTTTCCCAACCTACTAGGTCTGCAACTTTCTTTCACTGATGTCGAACTTCTCAAGAACACCCACAATAAGCTCTAATTGAATATATTCCCAACAAAGAGGCGATCCCTTTCTTGATCAATTCTTTACCTCAATGGTGGTGGAGGTGGCTCCAAAGTAACCAACGATAGGACTTGAAGTCTTTGCGACTGATGGAGATGTTGATCTTTCACTTTGTGAAATGATAAAACGGCACAGTAAGGCTTGACTAGCGTAGAACACAAAGCACACACTAAAAAGGTTTCCTAAAGATAAATCAAGAAGATGACTAACTAGTGGGAAGGATGGTTTTGCCAATTGACACTAGAGAAGCTAACCGGTGCAAGTGCAACTCGAACACAGAACCACCCTCCATGTATACTCTGTGATGTGTGATCCAACATCCATCTTAGGTACCGTGGTATACCCCTGCATTCACCTATGTAAATCTATAAAATATGGGCAACTAGGTTTCCATCTCGCAGTCAGTCACCCGATGAGTATAGTCGATAGTCAAGCAGATTGTAATGAGAAGGATAACAAGTTTGAAGCCCTTCAAGGGTGCCAAAAGAAATTGGTCCAGAAGACAATTAAGGATCTCGAATGGATTTAAGATCCACAAAGCTTCGTAGGCAAATGTGATCGATATTTTTCCCGAGAGAGACCCTCAATATACAATCCCCACTACATCTAGCCCGAGTTTGGAGGGGTTATATCTTCTGTCTTTCCTCACGCGACCTTGTATTTATTCCTTGTGTTAAAGGGGGGTCCCGGCAAACTCTTACGACAGTGGACTCAAAACAATCCCTATATCAGAATCTAATGTTTGTTTTAAAATGGCCTTGAATATTTTCCTCTTCACACCTAATTCAAGGCCCTAAAACCCTAAACTAGTCGGTGAACCCTACAAACAAAAGGTCTAATAAATTTTAAATTAAGCGTTGATTTTAAGGATTGATTTACAAAAAGGGTGCGTTCATGCAACTGATTTTGTTATTAAGAGACGAATAAGGAAGAGAATTTTAAATCATTTGAAAGCAAAAAGGTACTTCAAAATTAAAGCAAAGCTTGTAAAAACTCTTTGTAAAAATTCAAATTTTCTAATCAATGTTTCAATATCTCGTAAATGAAAATTTCCTAAAAAATGCTTTCATTTGACTAAGAAAGACTACTTGTATTTCAGGAAACCGAAAATAAATTTGAAACAAAGACTCTTTTTCTTTTGCAAACAACAACCTTGACTACTTTACCAAACTAAATGCAAGAAACTACCTTTTTTTTTTTTTTTTTGAACTGCTTTAACTAGAAAAATTGAAGTAAAAACCTCTTTTTTCATTTTTCAAAGAAAGAAACAAGAACACAGATAAAATTGAAACCAAGATTGATAAAGAACCTAAGCCAACTCTATAAATGGGGGGATTCAACCAAGAAACCAAAAGGAGGATCTAAAAATTGACAATTCACTCTGAACCTTTTAGGGCAAACAAAAGAAAACTAAGGAACAAGTTAATTGGAAATTTAACCCAAGCTATGGCCAAAGACATAGACTTTGATAGGTTTAAGAAAGTCCTGAGAAGTCCAAACTTATATCAGGAAAGAGACAAATTCTTTGTTTGTTAAAAAACACTTTCAAGAAACGGAGACATGGGTTGCTGCATCAGTAGCCTGCATATATACACGGGTTGTCCACTGTGCAGAGCGTTTATGTACGTGGGATGACCCAAAATAGGGTGTGTACACCTCTGATACTTTTCAAAAGTAAAAATACAAGGCAGACTAATAGGACAGGGAAAGCTACTATGCACCTTGAAGGTGACCAAAAACCCTTAAAAGACTCAGTAAACTTGACTGAAACTCAAAAGGAAATCAAGAAACCAATTGAAAAACCCAAAACACCTCCCTAAAAACCCTAGAGAGACTCCCCAGTGGAGTCACCAATTCTGCTAGCAGGAAAAACCCCCTATAACTATACTAGGGTTTAAAGTATAGACATGGAAAATGATTCCCTAAAAGTCAATCTAATTTCTACACTACCCCAAAAATACCAAAATATATGAACACAAAGCAATGAAAGAGTGAATCATAAACCATACCTTTTATCCAACTTTTGGTGATGATCTCCTCAAGCTTTGTAGCTCCCAAGACTGCAAGTCTCCTCCCAAAGATAACCTACATCCACAACTAGGAAAACAAGGCTACAAGCATGTTATTTCTATTCATAAATTAGGGTTATATATAACTTGTTATGTATAAATCAAAGAAAAGACATAAAACCGTCATTTGGGACATGAGAAAGAGATTCTTTTATTCATTAATCAAAGATTGAAACTTACAACCTTTGCAGATCGGCGCTCCGCGAACTTGGTCTGGGATCCTCTTCACAATGCTCCAAGTGCACCTTCAATAAGCGTCTTCTCACAATATATTGATCACCTCAAAGGAAAGGGAATGAATTGCATGGAAGAAAAGGGGCTAGAGAGGGAATGTTGAAGCAATAAATCACAAAAGGTTGCAAATGCTTGGGTAAGGAATGAAAGGGAATTTGGGCAGAGTTTCATCGTTCTAATGCTTGATTATGGAATGAGACCCCAAGACCTATTTTTTTTTATCAGAAAAGGATATTTATTCGATTGGGGGACAGGCTATAGTAGGTGAATTGGTTCGAAAACCTCCAATAGCCTGTTAATTCTACCGAATTCCTTACAATTTTTTAGTGTTTGCAACTTTTGGAGGTATATGCGGGTTGTTTAGTGTGCAAAAAACGTATGTACATGGGTTTTCTAGCATGAATTAGGAGTATGTACGTGGGAAGTATTGCAGCAAAGCATGTACATGCTCTAAAAATTGGTTTTTAAATAGAGTTCCTCAACAGTGATTTGGAAAATTATGCAAGTAGGAAGGCCAATGCCATGTATGCATGAGTAGGGCATTTTAGGGCTATAATAGGGTCCAACCGAAAATATTGTATATTTATCTATGGCCCCTTTATTAGAGTCAATATCTCACTAGTCCTTAACATGGGGGATGACCTTGAGGTGTACAAAAGTAGTCTTTTCCCTGTCGAAAAATTTTTCGACCGAAAAATACCCTTCGAGTAGATTCATCCATTTATGTGTAGTATCCTCATTTATCAGTCCTTCAAATAATGTAATATCAAAATTTAATTGTACCTTGAAGTGGGTTTCATGGCCGCTTGATGAAGATGTGTCTCATGTGCGCAGCCACCGAAGTATCTGTGCAAAATTGTCCATCATTTCGTTCCTTTGTCGCGCAAGGGCTTCCTCGAGCAACATTTAAAAAGGCTCTCCTAGTCCATCATCATTCTTCTTGCCCCCCATGTTCTTTTGTTGGGCTTGGCCTTGTCAATATAACAAAGGCTCGACTGGTTCGAGTCCCAAATTTTTGTACCCAAATCTTGTCTGGGACATGCACCAAGAAAAATAAATGAAGAGAAGATTGTTCTGATACCACTTATACGGATTTATGAGAGGAACGAAAAAGAATAATAGGCTTAATAAAATAACACAGATATACTGAGAATAACAACAGATATCTAGTGAACAATAACTTATATTGAATAAATAAAATAGGTTGAATCTGTAAAACTACATAACTGAAAAGAACTTGCTCGAATGGTGGTAGCTATATTTGAGAAGAGATGTGGTTGCTACATGCATTTGTCTGAGTAGAATGATTACAATGGGGCTCTAGAGACCTTTTTAACATTACTCATGAATTCCAAAACCCTAGACATCCAAAAACCTAACCTTAGGAGATAGAACGCCAAAAGTTATGTGGGCCTCGATGGGTAAGTTGTGTTTCCATGTTTTTATAGGAAGAGTGTTCTTGTGATTGATGGCAAGAACAAAAACGACAATGGCGAACAAGAAAATCATAATCTCAGGAGGAGAAGAGAACAGTATGCAGAGATCAAATCTCGGAAGGAAAAGTGTAAGCTCAATGTGAGAAGCCTCAACAACCGTCTGATCAAGAAATTGACCTTGTTGATTGTCTAATATTACGGTCGTTGGTCATATGAATGACCGTGGGCTTGAGGACCATTGGACGATTATGACCATCGGATATTCAAGCCAAATCAATGACAGGGATGAATTGTGGAGAACGAAAGAAGAATTAAACAACTCACTAGTTCTAATCCCGCAATTGGTCTAGATCGTCAGATCTCATAAACCCAAATATCAACAATTGTGTTTGATCTAACAAATGATCAGATTAAGTCGTATTAAGTCATGATTGTCGGATGCACAATCGTCGGATCAATGACAGGAATAGATTGTGGAAATCAAAAGGAGAATTAAATATTGTGTTATTTCCAATCACGTAATTAGTCAGGATTGTCAGATCTTATAGCCTCGAAGATCGAAAATTGTGGTTGACTCACCAACAACGCACAACTTCAAATTACGAAGTCTTGGTGACAAGTTAAATCACTCGCAAGTTGTGGTTCCACAACCATCCTTGATCGTTGATCATCTTCGAGTGTATTCACAGCCGTTTGATCACTTTTAAGTGGAAGGATAGGATAATCTAGAAGAGAAACAATGAATATAGATTGAGCCATCGATCTAAGAACATGATCGACGAACAACATTTGGTTCACGTCGAACACTACGAGGAGGTTACTGTTCAGAGAATCTCACTTTGGAA
>JASDQU010206696.1:14123-28536 GCA_032191745.1 Picea mariana
TCAATTTCCCAAAGTAGAGGCAGAGCCGTCGATTGAGAAGGACAGGTGTCCACGGATCATTGACTCTGGAAGATTGACGTACAAAAGAAACAAGAGTTTGAGATGAAAGTCCCGAAGGCCAGACTCGTGGAGGAGATCCTGATCATAGATTTAGGGAGATAGGTGTCAATAGATCTTTCACTCTGGAATATTATCATATGGGAAAACCAGGGTTTGAGAGTTGAAACTCCCGAAGCCCAAATCATGAAATAAGTTGTAGCCGTTGATTTGGAAAGGATCTATGTGTCAATAGATCGTGGAGATCTGGGATCACACGTGGAAGGAGGAAAGGAGGAAGATAACAGTCATTTATCCAGAGGCATCGCCAAGGGATTAGAGATCAACGATCATAATTAATTGCGGGGTCAGAACATTGTCAAGTCTTAATTTTTCTTGAGCAGGCTGCAATCAAAACCACGGTATCACCAAAGGCATACGTGGAGCTCTATAGTGAATTATGGGGAGAAAAGCGGGTTTCCCTCTAACTGCCTTTGGATGCGCCCGCAATCGCATGGTCACATGATAACATCACCCAAGGTCACATCAACGGAAGATAGGGGAAGGAGCTAGCGCTAGGATCCACATTGGAGGTTACGCATTGAAAAGTCAAAAAGGCCTCTACGTGTATAATCCAACAACACTGATCAAACAAAATCTGATTGAAGGATTGTTGTTTCACTTCGTGGTTTCTTCATCAGTTACGATTCAGTTACACTAATTGAATCATTGTTCTGGGGCGTTGGAATCATGGCTCTTGAGCGTTCTGAGATTCCTGACATGGGCATTGGAGATTCAGAGAGTAATAGATGACGAGGGCATGAAAAAAATAAAGACACCATGACAGAGGAAGGCTATTGTTTCTCGGTAAAACAATTCGAACTGTATGTGATCAAGAAGATAGCAGGAACAGAGCGTGAAAGATGCAGAGATGAAGAACATAAGTTGGACAGAGCAGAAATGGTGAAAACAACAGACTGTGTGAAAACTTAAGTGTAAGAAGATGTGAGCAGGAACACACTGATGCAGGCAGAGCAGAGCAGTGTAGCCGAACAATGATGAGACTGGTAAGCCATTGATAAATATTGTATCATTGTAATAAATTTCAGAAAGCAAATATTTATATCTCAGGGTGATAGGGTGGTGCTAGGGAGGACTTTTGTCCTAAGAGTTTCAAGTGGGTGCTTGAACATAGGGAGTTCTAGCTTGTTCTAGCTTCCATCTGGTTGTAGCCATAAAAACCATGGTGGTAGGGTGGTGCAAGAGAGAACTATTGTTCTCTATTGTACAGGTTGGTGCATGTGTGACTGGAAGTTGGTGTTGTAACACTCAGGGAGTTGGTGCTTCCTTCTAGTGGGTGCTAGAGAAACCAAAGAGTTGGTGCTCTCAACAAGTTGCAGCTTGTAAAACAGAGGTGGTAGCCTCACATTGAGTTGGTGCTCAAAGATAGAGGACATACAGAACATAAAAATATTGCCCATCATTCGAAGAAGAAGAGGTTTTCACCCTTTATGGGTTTCCTCAGGAATATCTGTTTATGTATACTTCATGTGTGTGATTGTTGTTGAATACTCTATTACTTACTTCCGTGAATTATTGTGATCATCATTGAGTGTTATGTAATGAGTTTAAAGTGGGTATTATTGTTTAAGAACAATAACAATTGATTCACCCCCCCCGGCTCATTTGTCTAACACATTGGTACCTCAACTTCCTGGTATCGTAAATTTTGCATACAACCTCCCTTTTAGGTACGTGATAGCCCATTGTAAAGGTTTCCTCGATAACTACACATTATTCTATGAAACTTTGACTTTGTCTATCATTTCACTATGGCAAGACAAAAAAACACTTTTTAGGGCCCCAAAATGACCCTGGAAGTACAGAAAGATGTACTAACATGAAAACATCCAAAATAAGCTAGCTGGATTATGTGGGTGGCCACCAATATCCACCTGGAAGTTGTGTAGGGCTTCAAACATCCCCAGAAGTGTAGAACCCACAATTACAAAGGATTATAGAAGAACGTGTGGAACTAAAAAATGTCAAGAGGGGCTAGTTGGAATAGGTGGGTGGCTACCAGTATCCACCTGGATCAAGTATCTTGTTTAGTTGCAGTCCTAGCATTAAAGTCCCCTAGCAGGAGGATATTACCTTCATTTTTCAAACTATAAATATCATGTTCTAAATTATTATAGGAACAATTGCTATCTATATTGTTTTTCTTATAAAAAGTAGAATTAATAGGTGCAAAATAGCAAATTGCTATATACATCTTCTTAGCATTGGTGTCTGAAATTTCTATCCAAATGTACTGATTGAGAGGGTTGTTCTTATGAAGTTGAATGTGAGGGAACATACTGATTGAGAGGGTTGTTCTTATGAAGTTGAATGTGAGGGAACATATTCTTTCTAATATAACAAGCTATGCCTCCGATTCCTCTATGGTGGGACTTTTTGTTCCATGTCGACCACAAGAAAAATCCTTCTATGTTGGGGACCTCAGACTCTTCATGATCCCAAGTTTCAACTAGACAAATAATATCAATATCACTCGGGATCCAACTTATCATAAGACCTTTCTACCATGGAAAGCCCCGACAGTTCCAAAAAAGGATCCCGAGTGGTCCGAAAGTCCGATTTATTATTATCCTTCTGGTCTCTATCCCTAACAATATCTTTTTTATTCTAATTGTTTTTCATTTTCCTTCTTTCCTTCTTTCCTGGTTTCTTTTACCTTTTGAACTTCATTCTTTAATTGAGCTTTGTCTTTGAGAATAAGGTACTCATTTATAAATATTCTTAAACCTTTTAATCTTGAATATTTACTAAATATACGATATCTATGGTAATTACAACTTACTTTTAACACATATCAACCTATCTTTGTAATCAAAATAAGTACTACTTAATTATTTAAGATAAACTTCACAATTAATCCACTTATCCTGTTTCTTTATATTCACAATATATTTGACACTTATTATGTACAATTAGTTGACATTTTCTCTTGTCATTACTTATATATTTAAGTTGACCCAACAAAGAAATGCATCATATTGTGTTTATGGGTCATGACATTACTAGGGTTTAGGGTATCTTATTTAATTATAGGTAAGTTTGATGTATTATTATTATTATTTATTTATTATAATATTAAAATTAATATTTTTTTAATATATTATAAAATAATTTAATAATAAATAATATGTTTATTTAAAATATATATATTTTATATTAATTTAAAATAATCAATTACTAAGGTTAATATTAATATATATATATTATGCTATTGATGATGATGATAATTAAAGTTCATTAAGATTGAATTGATTTATCAAATCTTGAAAGAGTAAGTGATTATTTGCTATTATTTATAATTTTATTTCTTTGCTTGAAAAACATTAAGAGAAGTTTTCCAATATCACCATACTTTTGTTGAATTAAAAGTTTAGAAAGATTGATAATGTGACAAATTAAAAAATAATTAAAATTATTTTAAAAATGAGATTACGCAAACTTTTAGCGAAAACGAACGGCTGTCAAAAGGTTTTTTTGTTGAAGAACCCAACGGACGACTGTGAAACTGTCGTGGTGTTAAAAAACCCCAATCCAATCGAGCAAAAAGCGTGAAATGAAATGATGCGTCGGACTGCTTTTTTCTTGATTAATGACAGGACGCGCCTCTAATTGACCGTGCGCCGGCCCTACCCACGAACTCGTGGATCACGCCGTCGTAATTTTCATTCACAGAACCAGCAGAACTAAAGACTGAAGCCGGTGGTATGTTCCCATATATTTGCAGGTTTACAGTTCTATGTCGCTGATTTCCCCGATGCTGTGAGCCCAGAGATTGAACGTATATAATATATTTCTTATTCGTGTGCGTTTCTATATATATTTGTCAGATCAGATGATATCATATCATGAGTGGAGCTGCATTGGTGGCCGAGTCCTGTGAAAGGGCTGCAGTGAATTCTGCGTTCTCGGGAGAATAAGGACACCAGAGTCTCAGAGAAACGCTAACTCTATCTTAGTAAGAATCAATGGGCGCAGGAAATTGACGAATCTCATAAGCTATGGCCGCGAGCATCTGAGGCCTGGTAGGAACCAGTAAAACTTGCGATGGGATGGGGAGCCTTCAAAACTTGAGAGGAGTTGGGGAATAATATGCACATGGAAGATCCAAAGTAAATTGCATATTTTTAAAGGTCTAATATTTACACTTACGGAAGCCCGTGCTCTTATAGCCTACGGTGGGGAGATCTCCTTGTTATGTAACTTTGTAAATGGAGTAGGCTATACTCATTTCTGGACTTAACCATATTCATTTTAAACAATCGCAGAAAATTTTCCGAAAACCAACGAGATTCAAGATTTTGATCAATAGTTTCAAGAAACATATAAAGTTTTCATTTCACACACAGAGAAACTTTTATGAGAGGAAAAATGATTCAAGATTTTGATTAATACCTTCAAGAGACATACCCAAACGATAGAGTAATACTGCTTTTATTTGGTGGAACTTCTAATATTTATTTCAAATTTCTAATAGTATATCTATTTGCTGTAACACAATAACTACCGACGGATTTCTACATAAGCTAAGATTAGTCTTGCTGGGATAGCTATTCACTCTAAAATCCTCTTTAATTTCGCCTTCTGAAAATTGCTTTTAACCCTAATAGAGATCAGACTTTTAGAAATTGAACCTCTATCACAACTTTAGTGAAGGTATTGGCCAGTTTGTCATCAACTGGACAATTTTGGTTTTCGTTTGATTTGAATTAAATAGCGCGTCTCTGATGGTCATAGCAGTATTAGGATGATGTTGTAATCTTGATTTTTGAAAAATGGCTCCAATCGATGTTGTTGTCTGTGCGGCAATAATTGTACGATATTCTACCTCTGGATGGAAAAGCAGTAAAATATTGTTTATTGCATATTATCAAAATCTCTACATCAATGTAATTCTGCAATCAATATCAGCTTGCTAATCATCATTGAATGTTACTGCAGTGGGTGGATTATAGGTCATGAGATTTCAATTACTTTCAAATCAGACTACTTATAATTCATCTACTGAAACATTAACATTCATGAAGGTTGCTCGCTATAATTCACCCACTGAAACATTAGCATTCCTGAAGGTTGCTCGCTATAATTCACCCACTGAAGTATTCCTGAATCTTCCTGAATGTTGCTCGCCATGTAATTCTTTATAATAAGCTTAAAAAAGCTGTCCTTGCAACGGTAAACCTCAAGCTAGTATGTACCTTTAATATACCTCAACAGTTCAAGTTATTATATCCTTCCCATCTTTCATGTGAAATCTATCAATGAAATACATAGTACACTTTTGAGTGATAAAAATATACTATTTTCAGATCGTCAGATCTAAGAATCCGATGTCTGTCATCTCAAAACAGAATCCTATCTCTGTCATCTCAAAACACTGTTGAAGGCTGAAGCTCGTACTTCATAGTTCATTCTATGACCCAAATCAATAGAGATTTTTGTTACATTAACATCATCTGGACTTAAAAACAATGCTTAAAAAACATTGAGTGAGTCAATAAAGATTGGTAACACTATTTAATGAAAATGTGACATTTAATATAATTTTTAAATTGAAGTCTTCAAAAGTCATGTAACTTTTGTGAATTTTTTACTTCGCCCAAAACACAATTTATCTGAAATTATGTGTTAGGTACAGGAAAATAATTTATATGGATTTGTGTGTGTTAGGCACAGGTTTGAATGCCTCCGCCATGTGGAGGGTGGAGGTCTGAGGCATTACTTTCCTTGCTGAGTGTATGGAAGGGGGTATATGGTGGTTTATTCTATGAGTAGCGACATTAAGTCTTGACAATGGATCTCCTCCGTGTGAAACAAATCAAATTTTCCTCCATTAGGGTTCTTACAGTCCTAAATATGTTGGTGAACTGTCTTATGAGTTTTGAAATGCAGTGGACTGTGCTATCTCCCGTCTTCCTTGCTAACGATTTCTTCAGAAAAGATGCCAGCCATGTTGAGTCCTTTTCAACGACTCTCTGGGTGAGTGTTAGCCTATTTTCGCTGATTTGTCTCCACCCATGGGCCTGTGCGCCAGTTCTATTCGCCTTCACTCAAATTCCGTTCTGGAATCGCTTCTTTTTTCTGCTGTATTATCCAGTTTTCCCCTCGTGCCTATCCAAATCTGTCTATCCTAGGTTACTTCTTGGCTCTCTGGAGTCAGTCATCTATCGATCTAGACAGCCCTATTTTCCAGCCCGCGACACTCCTCTCTTGGTCTTATTATCTAGCCCTTCTCTGTCTGTCGCCCATTCCCCCTCCGGTTCAGCTATGTTGTCGGATCCGTCGAGTCTTCATTTGTCTCTGTTTTCCTCTTTTTCTCTGTCATGAAGCCTGTCCCTACTAGGGTGCCTCTTCGAGCCGTAGAGGTTCTCGCACGTGCTGCTCTTGTGCTCCCACCTCTCGCGCCGGAAGCAAGCCTCCCCAATGTACAACTCGAGCACAAAAGGATGTCATTCACGCTATTACGGTTTTCGGGCCCGAAATTGCTGACATTGGAGATTAGTTCTCTAAGGAAATCTAGCCCGAGATTGCTGACATGGAGAAAACAATCAACCGGAAACGGCAACAGATCCCTAAGGAACAGGTGGTGGCAGAGTTCAAGGAGTGGATCTACGATCCTAGCTCTTCTTGGACCAGGGAATTGTAGATTGACTAGCCATTCTCGGACAAGAGAAATGAAGATTGACTGGCTTAACGAACTATAGTGGCTGAACAAATTCTTCATTGCCCCAGATTGTAGAAGAGCATGGTGATCCTCATTCATCCCAATTGGAAAATAAGTGTGACATTATATGCAGTAAGGTTTTCCACATCAAATTATCTAAGATCTCTCCCGTAGGTTCTACGGGAACTACCACGCTGCATGCGGATCCTGGCCAGCTGCGAGGAACCAAGTCACTAAATGCTATTAAGGTTGACATGGAACAAAAGCAGAATCATCCTGTACAGTTAGCCAGGGAGTAACATGATGATCCCTAGATCTGACTTCCATGTTCCTCTTACTTCTTTTGTTGGGAATGGGCATTTACCTCTCTCCCATCCTTTGCTTCTTTGGTATAAGTTCAGAATAGAAAGTCAGTCGAGTGTGTCTTTCTAGTTTTTTTAAGTCAAACAATGATAATATGATGGATAAAATATTTAACATTTCATACTGCTTACCCTGTTGCCCTGGTTTCCAGGGGTAAGCCACACGACATTACAACCGTTGTTTCCCAATGGTAAGCTACAGGACATTATACTTTTGTGTAGTATATTAGTATCTAAGTAGTTAAGTTACAGTAAATTATATTTTTTTATTATTATTGGAATCCTACTACGTCACCTTTTTTCCTATTGTTTACAATTTTTTTTTAAGGCTGTTAGTAGAATTTTATAGTAACACAGAAAAATTATACATGATTTACATGATCTATGTTGTTGGCCTTTTAATTAGGAAACGAGAGAACATAGACCAACAATAAAAGAGTAATGTATTGGTCCATATACTCTAGACACATAGTTAAACTATGAGATACATCTAAAATGTCTAGGACAAGATGACAATTGTCTTTTAATATGATACCTAGGTAGAGTTTAGGCTAGAGACCCTCTCTGTAAAGCAACATTCAAAAAATAAAAAAGAGTCTAGAGGCTATGTGAAGTCTAGTCCTATTGTACATTTTGCTAGCAAAGAAACTTTGTATTCAAACTCTTTTATCTACACTTGCATCCCATCATGGTTTTCATTTTCCAGTAAAGATCCACAATTTTATGATATTTTGTTTCCCCGGTCATGGAGCTACCATTGTCTGAAATCCAAGGGCCAATTGTTGCATCTACTTCATCATCTCGGATGAAATGTCTATCCAATCGGGCCTCTTCTTCAATTAGCTCCATCTCAACTTTAGTCTCCGGTGGAGTTTGAGACCAAAAAACACCCTCAGACTCCTCTGCTCCATATTGAGCCCACATGACAAGATAGCAGCCTCTACATTTGTGACCTCTATGCCTAGGGCCACCCCTCGGCATATTAACACTCTAGTGATTGTTGGGAAATTCAATTGCTTAAATTGCTTTCATTTAATTATCAACTAAGAATGTTCATAAGCTTCTGATGATGCCAGGAAAATATATGCAGGAGTAGGCATTTAAATCTAATCTAAGAAAAGTCAATCAAATCCTAACTCTTTCATTTCACTCAATAAGACTTAGTTGTTGTAGGGAAGAAAACACTAGCTCCCTTACATGAGGTCCTCTCGTGATGTTTCACAAAACCTATCAACAATCAAGATTATCAAGTAAACATTCATGCATTGAAAATAAATACACTTAAAAAGGCTTAGTTGTTGTAGGCATGAAAACACAATCTCGCTTACAGGAGTTCCTCTCGTGATGTTTCAGAAAACCTATCAACAATCAAGATCATCAAGTAAATGCTCATGCATTGAAAATAAATACACTTAAAAATTCTTAGTTTTTGTAGGCATGAAAACACTAGCTCCCTTACAAGAGGTCTTCTCATAATGTTTCAAATAACCTATCACAAATCAAGATCATCAAATAATTCTAATAAAAACAATAAATCATATAAACCTATTCAAAGCATTAGAACAAGAAGAAAATGCTACTATGATCTATTTGGAGTTAAGCTCAATTCTCCCAAGAACAAAGTAACACATAAAATAAAGAATTCTAAATCTAAACTAGAGAATGAAAACTGATGTGAAAATAAATCTTGATTCTTATTCCATCATAAGTTGGACAATCTTGATTCTTATTCCATCATAAGTTGGACACAATGCTCCAAGAGTCCTCTCCTTTGAAATGGAGGAGGCACTCCTATTTATACACAAATTTAAGATAACTTAGATCCATAAATCTCTCCTAGATCCACAAATATCTCATTTGGTTACAACCATGTGATCACACCTAACAAATGATATCTCTACAAATCCTCTCACAAATCTCTCTTTCATGATTAATCTCCATCCAAGATACTTGAGTAAATCTCCAAATCTTCATCAAATCTTCAAGGGGTTGAAGAGGAAATTCGAATTTGAGGCTTGATGGTCAAATTTGACTTGGTTGGAGTCTTCAAATACACCTGTAAACATCATAAAACTCATCCCACTTTCATATATAAGTGTAAACATGTCATTTTTCCAATATTTAATCATAAATTCACTCAAAAACGCTAAAATAGATGCATTGGAAAATAATATGTCTAAAACGCATGAAATCATGAAAATGGTTTAATGTAAGGGTATGGGAAAGCAGAATATGGTCAAAAGTGAAGTGAAATGTCTGTAAAAAAATGCTACTTTGGCGACCCAACAGTGATCACACAAACCTCTAGGTTCTCCCCCCAACCTCGAATGCCACTGTGAAAGCTTGAATATATCCCCCGATGGCGGCCTAAAGTTCCCATGTAAGCTGATGCGGACATCCCATCTCTACATCCCATCAAATCCCAAAGCATTCAATCTCAAGTCGAGTGTCTAAAGAATCTAGAACATCCCTTGTACTAGGTGATTTACCATCATAGTAGTGGAGTAATCTCCCAAATCCTTTGCACATTCTGTTGCTAAACCCTACATGGTACGATGTAGTGAAGAACCAACCAAGTGTAGGTATGAGTTTCAAAAGGAGTAAAACCTCATGAATACCTAGAGAGCCACTCATCACGTCCCTATACCTAGAGAGAATACATGAAATCTAAATCGTTAAAATGATATGCCATTAGGTAGAGGATTCACTAACTAATCCATCTGAGATGAAAAATATGAAGGGGTTTCACCTCATGGAAGTTACAGCTGCAGAAAATTTTGCAACAAGGATTTATAGATTTTAAATTATTGATATGATGATGTTTGTAGCATCAGATAGGTATTTTCACTTAGGTCTAAGTTTCGAAAGGTGTGGAAGTCATCCAAAGCCTTCTACCTTAAGACTTTACTTTAATTAAAAGAATTATTAAAGTAAAGTGATTTTATTAGAGAGTTGAGTTTTATTTAAAAAAATTCCTTAATTAGCATTACTAATTAAATAATAGCCATTGATCTCAAGTGAGGTGAGAAGTACTCTCAACCATCAATCACTTTGGAGATTAGTGTTAAGTCATAACTCAATCTTATAAAAGAAAGGCTAGAGTGAAGGGGATAGATACATTTGATACAAAGATAGTTGGATCACGAAGGATTTTGATTCAAGGAGATCATGGACTGGTAGAGTACTTCCATCTAGAGGTCGGGTTAGGGAGAAGAAAGAACAGGGGTAGATGCAAGTGGGTTTCAGTTGATTGGACCCAGAACAAGAGGGTTGCATCATATGAAGTTTTGTATAGTATTTGAGTGGGTGTATGTGGGTTTTAGTGGAGGGAGACATGTATACACAGGATTGCTTAAAGAAAGGTGTGTACATCTCAGGAAGCGTGAAAGTAAAAGGTCGTACAACAACATAGTATATTTCTAGGGTTTGTAGGTATTGTCTATAGTTTTTTGTATTTCTCTGTGGGCCATTTTCCCAGTTATGGAAGCCCTTGTAAGATTTGAAGTTATTCGAATGATAATCTTAGTTGATGGACAAAATATCTTTTTGTATTGTGGTTGAGATTTTTTATTTCCAATATTGCTTTCACTATCTTTATTTGAGTTGAATCTTCTAACAAGTGTATGCTTCATTGTGATCTATTAATTTAATCTACAATAAAGAAATCACTATACAGAAAGATACCTCGGTGCCAAATAAAGGGGATTTCAACATGGTATTAGAGCTATTAATTTGATTTACAATAAGGAAATCACTATATAGCAAGATACCTAGGTTCCATAGTAAGCGGATTTCAACATGGTGTCAAAGAAATTTCTCTGAGAGGAAGATAGATCTTAGATCCATAGAAATTGATAATAGATGTTTCATATCTACAAGAGATCAAAGTGTCCATAACCAGCAGGCATAAATCAAGGGTTAGATTTTAGGGAAAAAAGAGTACTGAGACATAACTATGGTTTTGCAGTCATATGGACTTGTATGCATATGGAAGAATGAACAATTGCATACATAAGCAGGTTTCTTTCGAGAAAACCGCATATACATGTGGTGTAGTATGAACAAACACATGCATACACAAGTTTAAGCAAGGAAAGTCATGTACATACACGAGCTTGAGTGGTGATAGGTCCGTACAAGTTTGTATAGTTCAGTACAAGGGAAGTCTCAACATCAAGTTATTTTGAGGCCATTTTATCAGGTCCAAGGGATGGCATGAACAAGTATGGGAGTTAAAGACAGATTGGATGGAGCATCCAACTTGCTACCTTGGAGAGTAAGAGTTACGTTGGAATTAAAGGAGTATGACCTTTCGAAATTAGTGGACAAAGTAGTTGTTCCACTAACATTTTCGGCAGTTTTGGTAGCTCATGAGAAGGAGGAGATCAAATTTGAGAGGGTTATCTTGGATTCAGTGAAGGATCATCTAATTCATCACCTATCCAAGAAGAATATGGTCAAGGAGATGTCTGAGTCCTTGGTAGGTTTATTCGAGAGAAATGACATGAATAGGAACATTGTTTTAAGAAATAAACTTAGATTTGTGTATATGTCTAGATCTGACAATGTTACCAACTATTTCATAAGGACCACTCATTTACATGATCATATTGTAGCCATAGGGGTTAAAGAAGATGATGTAGAGCTCGTGAATGTTGCATTGAATGGTTTTCCCAAATCTTGGGAACAATTTTTCAAGGGAGTCCATGCTCGGGAACACCTCCCTGATTGGAAATGACTTTTGGATGATTCCATTTAGGAAGAGACTCTAGAGGAGTCTAATAGAATCAAGCAGGGAAGTAATAATGAGAACATGGCTCTTGTTAGTAATACAAAGAAGGGAAAAGGAAAGAGTTCTCACAATAAGGGTAACAATGATGGATGATAATTATAGCTAGGAAAGAAGAAGGACTTGAGTAAAATCAAGTGATTTTCATGTCATAAGAATGGACATCAAGCATTTCAATGTCCAGAGAAGAAGAACGGAAAATGATACACGCGGACAACAACATCAGTAGAGACACATCTAGATGAGTTTGAAGCGAATTTTGAGAAGGATTTCTCACTAGTTTCTTGTATTTCTACTGGCACAACTACTAGGAGTGCATGGTACCTGGAAAGTGGTGAATATCTTCACATGAAAAAATAACAAGAGCTATTTAACATTCTAACAAAGAGGGACTTTGATGTTCATGTGGAGCTTGGTGATGATTCCAGGTATGCACTGAAGAGAGAGGGAATAGTTATGTTCCAACTTGAGTAAGGAGGTTCATTGGATGCCCAAGATGTGCTTTACGTACCAGGACTAAAGAAATTTTTTCTCTTAATATCATCTATGGAGGAAAGGGGCTTTGCCATTAATTTTCATAGAGGGAAAGTACCCATATGTCTAGAGAAATCTATCTCTTACACAAAAGTGATCGTTGGGGTTAGAGAGGGCACTTTATAGAGGTTGTAGCGCAAGTCTGTTAATATTAATAAGGTTAATATTAATATATATATCGAATTGGTTTATCAGACCTTGAAAGGGTAAGTGATTACTTGATATCCTTTAGAATTTTATTTCTTTGCTTGAAAAACATTAAGAGAAGCTTTCCAATATCATTATACTTTTGTTGAATTAAGAGGTTAGAAAGATTGATACTGTGACAAATTAAAAGATAATTAAAATTATTTTGATAGTGTGACAAACTAAAAGATAATTAAAATTATTTTAAAACCTCAAACAAAATAAAAATGATTAGAAAAGGCAAAGGTGAGATGACGCAAACTTTTAGCGAAAACGAATGGCTGTCAAATGGTTTTTTGTTGAAGAACCCAACGAATGACTGTGAAGCTGTCGTGGTGTTAAAGAACCCCAATCCAATCGAGCAAAAATCGTGAAATGAAATGATGCGTCAGACTGCTTTTTTCTTTATTAATGACAGGACGGGCCTCTAATTGACCGTGTGCTAGCCCTACCCACGAACTCGTGGATGACGTCGTCGTAATTTTCATTCACAGATCCAGCAGAACTAAAGACTCAAGCCGGTGGTATCTTCCCATATATTTGCAGGTTTACAGTTCTATGTCATTGATTTCCCCGATGCTATGAGCCCAGAGATTAAATGTATATAATATATTTCTTATTCATGTGTGTTTCTGATAAATTGTGAAGCAAGAAATGCAGAGAGAAAGAATAGAACATAAAACAATATATTAGAATATATGAAGAAGATTACAATGAGAAGTAAGTTTGAAGGAGTTAATGAAGAAGATTACAATGAGAAGTAAGTCTGAAGGATTTAATGAATACGATACTATGCAAAGGGAAGATAACTGAGCTAAATAGGCTCAAGCAAATCAAGAATAGAAAGTACAGCTGGCCAGGACAACTGACAGTGTACAGTCAGCCTATTGAGATTACATTATATTTAACACCCCCTCTTAAACTCAACAGTTACAAACATCAGCACTGATTATGCCTAAGTGTTGTCTCTGAAAATCAAAAACCAATTTTCCTAGTGGCTTTGTAAAGATATCAGCAAGTTGATCTCGAGAACCACAGAATTGTAGTGCAATATCACCATTATTGACTAGCTCGCGTATGAAATGAAAACGAGTGTCAATGTGTTTGCTTTTCTTGTGAAACACATGATTTTTGGATAAAGAAATTGTTGAAGTATTATCACAAAAAATAGGAGTTGGATCATTTTCTGTATGTGACATATCTTTCAATATTCTTCTCAGCCACACAGCTTGACATGAAGCTGAGGTAGCAGCGACATACTCTGCCTCTGCAGAAGATATTGAAACAATTGGCTTCTTCTTTGATGCCCATGAGATTAGGTTTGTGCCCAGTTGAAAAACATGTCCAGATGTGGTTTTCCTGTCATCTAGTCTGGCTGCAAAATCACTGTCTGTGTAACCAGAAAGTTGATTACTATCAGATTTAGTGTACCATAAGCCGAAATTGAGAGTTCCTGCAACATATCTCAAAATTCGTTTTGCCATTTTCCAATGAGAATCTTTGGGGGATTCCATGAATCTGGAAACAAGGCTAACTGCATACATAATGTCAGGCCTAGTTGTTGTAAGATACAACAAATTGCCTACTAAGTTTTTTTATAGGGTAGAGTCCACTGTAGGACCTTCATCATTCTTGCTCAATTTTGTGCCTAGGGGTATAGGGGTTTCTGCTGGATTGCATCCTTCCATGCAAAATCGTTTGATGATGTCTGCTGCATACTTTTGTTGACAAACAAAAATGCCTTTGGTTGATTGATTTACCTCA
>JASDQU010206696.1:29641-47533 GCA_032191745.1 Picea mariana
GGTTGGAGATTTGGTTTTCTTGAGACTCCAACCCTACAGACAGTCATCTCTGAAGAAGAGTGGGGTCGAGAAGCTCAAGCCTAGATTTTATGGTCCTTATAGAATCATGTGCCGAGTAGGAAAGGTTGCTTACGAGCTAGATCTTCTAGAGGGGAGCAAGATTCATAACATGTTCCACGTGTCTTGCTTAAAAAAGGCAGTGGGACAATTCATTAGCACATCAGAGAAGCTTCCCCCATTGGATGAGGAGGGAAAGTTGGAGTTAGTTCTGAAGGAGGTTTTGGAGTTCCAAGAGTGGAAACTGAGGAGCATGGTCATCAGAGAGTGTTTGATCAGATGGAGAGGGCTTCCAGTAGAGGATGCTACTCGGGAGAGCGAGCAAGTGTTGCAGCACCCTGGACTAGTATTGCTTGAGGACAAGCAATTTCGAGAAGGGAGGACTGTAATGTCCCTTTCCAAATAGAAGCTCCAGAGAGGAGGCTTAATGGTCTAAACTGCCCCGTTAGACTATAGCCATGGCCAAAGAGGGGTAAACAGAGTTACTAGGGGTCACTCCAGTCACAGGTGTTATATTTGGAAAGTGAAATTGAGCTAAAAGGGGTTAAAAGCGCTTTTAATTCATTATGAGCTAAAAATAGAAGTCAACAGTGAATTAGGTTTTAGCAGTGATTTAGGGTTTTGGAAGTCAATAATGAATTAGGGTTTCATCATGATTTAGGGTTTTGGAAAACTATAAAGGAAGGTTCAATGACCTAATTCATCATTATACAGACTATGACTTGTCATTGAGGAGAAGAGGCGCATCTCAGGAGAGATAGTTCCGTGTATTCCAAGAGGAAGACACCAGTTGGCTGATTTCGGTGTTGAAAGACACACCCTAGTCACCGGGAAGATCATCCAGGTCTTCCATCATTCTTCATTGATTTCACAGTGCTCCCATATTCTGGGTATTATCTTTTATTTTCTTATTTGTATTCTGGCTAAGATCCCTTTGTCTTTTGATCTAGCCGAGTGTTGTTATTTTATTCAGCCGTAGTTGCTTATTTGTATTCTGGCTAAGATCCTTTGTCTGTTGATCTAGTCGAGTATTGTCAGTTTATTTAGCCACATTCAGCCATTTTGTAATCCATGGAGATATCATAATACAAACTTTGCAGTCCTTTGTCACGTTTAGTATTTGTATGATCATTTATATGTTGTAAACCTTTAATCCTACACACACATTAGCAGTGTTTACTAGACTAGCCAAGTCAGGAACATTACACAATAGGTCAGAAAGTAAGGAAGAACTCTTACGATTAAGATGACATAATCAAGACTTATTAACTCAGATTAAAAAGTTGAAGCATGATAAGAAGTCTTTACAAGAAAAGCTAGATTGCAAAACATCATTAGTCGATAAAGAGACAATGACTGAACCTATAGAACTAAAGAAGTCGTTAGATGTAAAAGTCCCAATTCTGGATAAAGGAATTAATATAGAACCAATCAAACTTACAACTCAAAAGGACATGAATCCAACTGATGTAAAGAGGTCTTCAAACGTCGAAGAAGAAACAATCCTGGACCATGAAAAAAATTCAATTCCAAAATTTAATCAACAAAAAGCTACAAGTATATGAAGTAAGGATCGAGTTGCAAGGATGCCTTATCGACATCCTAATCACAAAAAATCAATACTTTGGTCAATCCTTGTATCAAGGGAAACAAATGACCAGTATGTCGAAGAATATTACTTCCACTACAAGTGATGCTCAAAATAGAAGCTATCATAAGAGTAGAAATGTATCAAGTTCTTTCCAAGAACCCTATAAAAACCCAAATCTATAGAAGATCGAATTAGGATGGGCAGACTCCTTTACAATTCGATAGTTCTGCTTAGTGCTTAGAAGCTTCTATCATCTCAAGTCCTCAACAATTACTAACTCAGGAATGACGAATCAGAAGACAATAAATACAAGTTAGAGCAAGAGATAAGTCTTCCATAAAGTATGCTTTGAGGACAAATCATTTTTAAGGGGAAGGCAATGTTATGAACATAAATATACATATACCATAGATATTCATAACATAATAATTAATAAATAATAATTATTAATAATGAAAGGTCATGTCTCAAAGGACATGACTATTGGTAAAGGGCACCCTTGTGTGGGTATATAAACGAGCCCTCATTCTCAATTGTAATCATCATATATCTTACTATTCATTTATTATTTACAATCCTATATGGATTACTTTTTAATATTCCAAGTATTTTGGATAATTCTTGTGTGAGCGAACTTTGTTCGTCTCACAAGAGGGTTGCACCGTATGAAGTTTCATATAGTATTTGAGTGGGTGTATGTGGGTTTTAGTGGAGGGAGACATGGATACATAGGCTTGCTTAAAGAAAGGTGTGTACATCTCGGGAAGTGTGAACGTAAAAGGTCATACAACAACGTAGTATATTTCTAGGGTTTGTAGGTATTGTCTATAGTTTTTTGTATTTCTCTATGGTCCATTTTCCCAGTTATGGAAGCCCTTGTAAGATTTTAAGTTATTTTAATGATAAGCTTAGTTGATGGAAAAAATATATTTTTGTATTGTGGTTGAGATTTTTGATTTCCAATATTGCTTTCGCTATCTTTATTTGAGTTGAATCTTCTAGCAAGTGTATGTTTCTTTGTGAGCTATTAATTTAATTTACAATAAGGAAATCACTATATAGAAAGATAACTCAATTCCATAGAAAGGGGATTTCAACATGGTATTAGAGCTATTAATTTGATTTACAATAAGGAAATCACTATATATCAAGATACCTAGGTTCCATAGTAAGGGGATTTCAACATGGTGTCAAAGAAATTTCTCTGAGAGGAGATAGATCTCAGATCCATAGCAATTGATAATAGATGTTTCATATCTACAAGAGATCAAAGCATGTCCATAACCAGCAGGCACAAATCAAGGGTTATATTTTAGGGAAAAAAGAGTACTGAGACATAACTAGGGTTTTGCAGTCGTATGGACTTGTATGCATATGGCAGAATGAACAATTGCATACATAAGCAGGTTTCTTTCAAGAAAACTGCATATACATGTGGTGTAGTATGAACAAACACATGCATACACAGGTTTAATCAAGGAAAGTCATGTACACACATGAGCTTGAGTGGTGATAGGTCCATACAAGTTTGTATAGGTCAGTATAGGGGAAGTCTCAACATCAGGTTATTTCGAGGCCAGTTTATCAGGTGTAAGGGATGGCATGAACAAGTATGGGAATTGAAGACAGATTGGATGGAGCATCCAACTTGCTACCTTGGAGAGTAAGAGTTACGTTGTAATTAAAGGAGTATGACCTTTCGAACTTAATGGACAAAGTAGTTGCTCCACTAACATTTATTTCAGTTTTGGTAGCTCATGAGAAGGAGGAGATCAAATTTGAGAGGGTTATCTTGGATTCAGTGAAGGATCATCTAATTCATCACCTATCCAAGAATAATATGGTCAAGGAGATGTCTGATTCATTGGTAGGTTTATTCGAGAGAAATGACATGAATAGGAACATTGTTTTAAGAAGTAAACTTATATTTGTGTATATGTCTAGATCTAACAATGTTATGAACTATTTCATAAGGACCACTCATTTGCATGATCATATTGTAGCCATAGGGGTTAAAGAAGATGATGCAGAGCTCATGAATGTTGCATTGAATGGCTTTCCCAAGTCTTGGGAACAATTTTTCAAAGGAGTCCATGCTCGGGAATACCTCCTTGATTGACAATGACTTTTGAATGATTCCATTTAGGAAGAAACTCAGGAGGAGTCTAATAGAATCAAGCAGGGAAGTAATGATGAGAACTTGGCTCTTATTAGTAATACAAAGAAGGGAAAAGGAAAGAGTTCTCACAATAAGGGTAACAATGATGGATGATAATTATAGCTAGGAAAGAAGAAGGACTTGAGCAAAATCAAGTGCTTCTCATGTCATAAGAATGGACATCAAGCATTTCAGTGTCCAGAGAAGAAGAACGGAAAATGATACACATGGACAACAACATCAGTAGAGACACATCTAGATGAGTTTGAAATGAATTTTGAGAAGGATTTCTCACTAGTTTCTTGTATTTCTACTAGCACAACTACTAGGAGTGCATGGTACCTGGAAAGTGGTGAATCTCTTCACATGAAAAAAGAACAAGATCTATTTAGCATTCTAACAAAGAGGGACTTTCATGTTCATGTGGAGCTTGGTGATGATTCCAGGTATGCACTGAATAGAGAGGGAATAGTTATGTTCCAACTTGAGTAAGGAGGTTCATTGGATGCCCAAGATGTGCTTTACATACCAGGACTAAAGAAATTTTTTCTCTCAATATCATCTATGGAGGAAAGGGGTTTTGCCATTAAGTTTCACAGAGGGAAAGTACCCATATGTCTAGAGAAAGCTATCCCTTACACAAAAGTGGTCGTTGGGGTTAGAGAGGGAACTTTATAGAGGTTGTAGTGCAAGCCTGTTTAGGATTTGGTACATGAAAGTTATAACCTAAGTGAGATATGGCAGAGGAGGTTGGGACACCTACACTATAGTGCATTGTTGATTCTGAGGGACATTGGTACAAGTCTTCTAGAGTTCATGATTGAGTAGAAGGGAGTGTGCAGAGGGTGTGCACTTGGAAAGAATGCCAAGGTTGATTTTCCAAGCAGTGAGAGTAAGTCCAAGGGTATCTTGGATATTATACATTCATATGCAATTGGGATGATGTTAGTAGCATCAACACAAGTAGTGTCATACTATGTGAAATTCATTGACGAATTTTTCCAGAAAATGTAGATCTTCTTTATGAAGACCAAGGATGAGGTATTTAGTCAGTTTCAAGAGTTCAAGGATTAGGTGGAGAAACACATATGAAACAATATCAAGTTATTGAGGTAAGATAATGAGGGAGAGTATACTTCTAATGAATTCAAGGATTTTTTCAAGGAGAAAGGGATCAAGAGGGAGATAACAATCTTATACAACCCTTAGCAAAATGGGGTTGTAGAGAGAAGAATCGGTCCATCATTAGTTCTACCAGGGCCATAATACATGACCAAGATTTTCCCATGTTTCTTTGAGTAGAGGCATGTAACATGAAAATGTATGTGCATAATAGGAGTCCTCACAAGATATTGGTGGACAAGACTATGAAGGAGGCATTCTTAGGAGTGAACCCATATATAGGACATTTAAGTATCTTTGGTTTTCCAGTCTATATCCATGTTCCCATGGAGAAGAGGATGAAGTTGGAGCCTTCAAGACAGAGGGGTATATTTGTGGGGTACAACGAGACCTCAAAGGATTATTGGATCTTCATTCCATCATAAAGGAAGACAATTGAGAGTAAATATGTTAAGTTCAAGGAGAACATAGAATCTAGGAGACCTTAGGACCTATAAGCAGTGAAAAATGATGATGAGAAGTAGGTTTCAAAGGATGAGTAGCATTCAACAACTCAAACTTCAAGAGGGGATGAGGATTTAACCCCTTGCATACATGTGAGGAGACCCGAGTGGCTATTATAGACATTGAGGAATGTTGTTGAGGCTCCTAGGAGTGTGGTCAGAGAGCACAAGCCTCTGAGGAAACTTTCAAACTATATGGCACTTATGAGTAGCATCATTGATGTTAAGAGTTCTATTTTTGAGGAAGCAAGAGATCAGCGAGTTTGGTGATATGCCATAGTATAGGAGTACACCTCTATTATGAGGAATGATGTTTGGGACATAGTGTTGAGACCGAAGGAAAATTCATTTGTGAGTTACTGGTGGCTCTACAAGATAAATCATTCTACATATGGTATCATCGACTAGTTCAAGGTGAGGTTTGCGGTGAGAGGGTTCTCCTAGAAAGAGGGAGTGAACTACAAGGAGACATTTTCTCCAGTTGCAAGGTGATCAAAGAGGATCCATAATGCTAAAAAATGGAGCATCTCAAATGATCTTGAAAATGACTCTATTGCGTAGAGCTTGGTGAGAGCTTTCCAACGATGCATGGATCACCTCAAACAAATGTCGTATGAGGAAGTTATGGTCGTTTGAGATTTTCAAGAAAAAGGCAAAATGGGGGTGCCATGTGGCATGCCCACACACTGCAACATGTTAATCCATACAACTGACATGGAGTAGGATGACATCAACATGCTAACTTGGCAGCACAAGAGGTTGCCATGTGTCACTCAGATTTGGCATTTTTGGGGTCTAGTTGGACCTATCTAGAAGGGACACATGGTAGGTCATACGACTGACATGTCGTTGACCATACAGTACAGTTGGCAGGTCACTAGATGTTGAGGTGAAATATTCATACTTGTAGGTGATAGATGATGTGGCAGGATGTTGATGTAGGGAAAAGGTGGAACAACTAGAGAGTGCCACATGGCACTCTCCAATTGGCTAAATTTGGCTAAGGGAATAAAATTAGTTGGTTCGAATGGGAATCAAACACATGACCTATGGGGGAATATTCCTAGTATATTCCAATGAATTCATAATATTCCACCTACCATTGTGCCACATGCATCGGTTCGTTATAACAACAAATGAAATTATATTTAAAGTTGTAACCATGAAGCCTAAGCATATAGGGGGTCGGTTACGCTGACTTACCCTATATAAAACTAGCTCCATACCACTATGGGACACAATTTCTCATGCCAAGAACTCGTTATTGCGTTCTTTTTGACATGGGTATGCGCTCCAAGAGATAATTTTCCTCGTTTTGTGTGTAAGAGGTTTCGTATTTTAGATTTGTCTCATTTTGCATGTTATTGAGTTCTTTGAGAAAGGTATAGAGTGTTTATACTCATTTTTCTTAGAATTTTGAGAGCCATATGATGGTGATGTTGGTTCTATGTAAAAGTGATTCATATGAAAGTCTTAGTTCCATTTTCTATGTATTAAACCCATAGTCTCGTTATGTGTGAAAAAGGGTGCCTTTAAGCACTCTTTCACTATCATTACCTTCTGTCTCAAGTTCTGAAATTTCCTGAACAAATTTATCTAATGATATTTGGGTATGAACTTAGCCTTTAGCTTGGCTACCATTCTATCCCAACTCTTAATATTTTTCTTACCTTTGCTTCGTCTGTCAGCCTGCAATTCATCCCACCATAGCGTTGCATGTCCTTTTAATCTGGTGACAACATGCCTCACTTTCTTCTCCTCATTGACATCTTCATAGTTGAAATATTTATCCATTTCTCATATCCAATCATGAAATTCTTTAGCATATAGATTGCCTTCATACATTGGGATGCCTATCTTTTCTCTAGCTCCCAATTTGACAACTGCTCTCAGTAAGATTTCCTCGACAACATATTCCCCTGCATCTTCTTCAACCTCTATTTCTTTTCTTTCGGCATCACTAATGTCTTCAACATCAGGTGCTCTCCTTTGTGTTGTCTCCATAGAATACAACCTGGTGAAAATTTATCTCATCTCCCATTCTACAACTCGATTTTCTACAGGTAGCTCTGCACATCTTCCAGGTAGAATTGTGCTAATCTTTTCTTCACAACTACCACTTTATTCTATCAGACAAATCCTTTTTTGGGCTTTGATACCACTTAATACAATCCCCCCTTCTCTCCTCGAGGTTGCAAGACCTCTCGGTCAAGGATCTTCAACTAATTGAGTTGTATTAGCTCTTCAAGACCTTTTTGGCCCCAAATTTAATTAAACACAGGCCCTTATATCACCTTAGGAATAGGTTGTATGGTACCCACGGACCCCTTTCCTTAATGCTTTTAAAAATCTTGAAATTTTGGGTGTTAGCTTATTTATGCTAGCCCTTCTGCACATGTGACCTCGGGCTATGACCCAGGGAAAAACCTCCTGAGTGCCTAGTAACTTCAGGTTTTAGAGTTCTTAGAAATAACTGCACCCTTTTCGTCTGAACCCTGAATCACGCACTCACCTAGGAAGATCTACGGTTCTCGTCTCTCCCACAACCAACGAATGTGATCTGTTCATACTTTGGTCTTTGGGAGTTCCTCATGTCTTAAGACTTCTCTTCTCCGAAGTATTCTGTACCCAAAATCTTAGATCAAGCGCCACGTTCCTCTCTTTATTTGGCAGCCCAGATCTCCTCCCTCTCCGCGACTTCGTGAAAAATGACCTTTTTCTCCACACAAAACTTCCATAGCTTGCTCCTCCAAACTCTCCAATCTGCTACCACATATCCCCACTTCAACCAATGGCTTGGATTTGCTTCGCACTTCGCGACTTCATGAGAATGGCTATCTCCTTCGCACAAATCCTCCAAAGTTGTTCTTCTCGAACTTTCTTATCCACTGCCACGTCTCTAATTTTTGGCCAACGGTTGAGATCTCTTTGCAGTTTTGGACTTCAACGTTTTTCACCCTCCTACACTCCAAAACTTTCAGTTCACGAATTTCCAAAAGAGCTCAAGTATAACCACCGCACAACTTCTTCCATATTAGAGGGTCTGAAATGATTCCTCTTCTTTTTGGTGGATCTTGATCCTCGCTTTGAAAAACCTTAAAGGATCCTCTCCTTTTGAAGATTTCTTTGATTAACTTTTTAGAGTTTGTCTTCCTCTGAGCCTTTAACTCTTTAAAGGGTTTTCTTCGACACTTTGTCAAATTTTGGATCTATGCACGCCTTGCAACATATCTTCATGCACACTTGTACGCGTAACCCCTTGAGATACTCCTCCTGAACTTTTGGTTCAAAAACTCCGTCGACACACTTCTTGCGGACGAAATGCACACTCTGCATAAAAGTTCCACATTATCTCTCCTGATCTCTGAGTCGAATGAGACTCTGTTAATGCACTCCTCATGGACAATATGCACTACTTGCAGACAATATTCACTCCTTGCATGAGCTCGTGGAAGAGAAACAATGGAAACTTATCTAGTGCTTCACTGGTTCATACATTCAACAGGGTAACTCATGCATTCATCGGTGTAATTCACACATTCATGAAAACACAAAATAACATAGAACATAATATAAACAGAAAGCCCACCATTCACTTATATAGACAAGCAATAGAGACACATGGATTTGGGTCAATATGTCTTTGTTATATTCATTTAAATCTACATGAGATATAACAACATTCAAAAAATTCTAGTTAAGTCTAAAGAACAACAATACTCAACTAATTCATAGCTACCATCATGTTCAACAACCTCATTTGGGCATACAACACCTCTACTAATACCAGAGGGCTCCTAGGGTTCCCTCTGACTACCTATATTCCCAAAGTAAAAGATAACTACCACTTAAGCACCATTACATTAAAGTCTAAGACTGAAACTCCCAGATCTCACACGATCGTTTCAACTTCCAAGCATTTTGATCTTCTTTAATCATTTGTTCGAAAAGATTTAAAGGAAACACCAACTTTTAGAATCTCAAAAATAATTCAAAAGGTGCGCTAGGGCACTGAGTTGTCTCTCCACGTGTGTTTTGCGCTGATTCATTCTTCTTAGAATTCACTCTGAGTAGTGGTCAAGTAGAATGGTATGCCTCGTCGAGAAGTCATTCTTTCGAAGTTCACAATTGTGAGCAATTTCGAAGAATGGTCCATTTTGAAGGTTTCTGCAGGACAACCATTTCCATAGGAAATGGTTTGAACAGTAATTCCCTAGGGTAGGCTCATTCTCTCCAAGTTGCACTATGATTAGTGCTGGAGTAATGGCCCAGTTAGATGAATGCTCTAGGTTCAACAATCAAGGATAGGCATTCTATAGGGGAAACTCATTCTCTCTAGGTTTCACTATGATTAGTGCCGGAGGAGCCCAGTTAGGTGAATGGTCCAAGATGAGAAATCAGTGACATTGATTCTTGTATGCTTGATAAGAATAGTCCAAATAGCCCATGGTTGACGCTTTACTTTCTGAGGGCATACGCTCTTCTAGATCTCACAGATGTGAGTGAAAGAATGACCCACATGACTCAATTTATATCATGATATTATTTAATACAGGTCGATATCATATGATATGATTGTTTTGGAGACTGTATGTCTCTAGACAGTAGTTGTATGCTACTGTGGTGGATGTGATCCACTGGTAGTGATTGCATGTCTCCGGTTAGTAGCCATGTGCTACTAGGAGTGGTTGTGTACCACTGGGTAGTAGTTGTGTACTACTATGGATAGACACAGTTGTGTTCTATTCGATGGCATTGTTTTGATTTCCATGGAGACTATCACTAATGTTGGAGATGATTTCCATCTAGATGGATATTTAGTATGTTGATGGACAAACATTCTCCCTACAGAAAATGGTCCAGGAAAGTCATTCTTCTAGGATGTATGTCCAGATTATAAGAATGCATCTTGTATCACTCTATTAAGTGAGTGACTTATTCAACATCGTGCTTGATTACTCAGATAGAGTATGTCTTTTAGAGATGATGCAGTTAATGCTATAAGATGACACTGATAGCGATGATGGTGCTCATGATTTGACCATGAGATAGCTTGTGTGGCTATGATGATGCTACTGGTTGAATGGTCTATTTTGTCTCAAGACCATTTCCTTTAATACCTCCTTATCTAGGAGGGAGTGTCAATATTATGGTAGTTGCAGGAATTATTAACCTCTACATGTAACCCTGACGAGACTAGAATATTGAATTAAGAGAAACCTTAAAACGTTGGATAATAACCTTAGGAGACAAGTCGACTCAAGATAATATTTATTATTGAGTTGTTAGGCTTGATAATTAGAAGTCGGCCCAGTTAGGTCACTTGGAGGACTATAAATAAGAGGGCTCTAGATCTCATTTGTCACTCTCACTCTCACAACTGCATAAGACCAGTGGTGCACAAGTTTGGAGAGAAGTTGCAGCTACAACTGCTACAACTGGTATTTTTGGTTTTAGCTTGGACTTTCTCTTTGGTTATGGTTTGGACTTTCTGCCTAGTACGCTAGATCTAGAGAGAGGTACGCTATCTTGGTTGATTATTGGTTGCATGGTTTGCTTCCAAAATTATTCTCTCTGTCAAGGTTAAGGTGCTTAGGGCTGGCCTTTGTGCCTATGGTTGGGTGACAATATTGCTTTATTGTCTATGGTGAAACAAGCACACATATTTTTCTAACACAAACTTCCCAAAAATCACTTTTCTCTCCCTCCAGATTTGTTATATGAATAACTTCCAGGTCTTTTCCAATGATCAATGTGGTCCCTCCTCCACGATATTTTACCATCTTTCCTTTCTTCTGATTTTTTTTGCAATTAAAGAAGGAGATGAATCCTCTAGATTAATATTTCTTCCAACAAAGCAAAGAGAAACAACCCCTTTATGTTTTTTTTTGGTTAAAGTAACTGCATTAGGGGACTAGAGACTGGATAAAGAGAGAGAGATGAGGTTGTTTCTTTCATTCCTCACTTACACACAACGCTAACTAGACCTTCCCCTCTAGAGCTTTTTGGGAACCTTCGCGAGGACAGATGGAAAACACCTTTACAATCCTCTTGATGACCAAATCTATCCAGATCCGAACAATACTCAGAAAGGGAAGCACTTGAAACATCATCCTGACCCCACAAACTACCAAAGTCGTGATTGAGGTCTAGATCTAGAATAGTGACATGATTAGAGAAAATCATAACTTAAATTAGTGAGACATCAAAGTAACACAACTAGTGGTGGATCGTCTATATTCGAAAGCCCTACAACCACGAGGGGCCACCTATCAACGTAGCCTTACACCTACCCTGCATAAACACTCTAATCTACCCTATGCTTCATTCATAGGATATAAATGTGTTTCATTAAGTTTTGAAATCATAAAAGATAAAAAAATTAAGTTTTGAAATCATAAAAGATAAAAAATTAAATGTAAATTTATATTTTAGTTGTATATCTATAATTAAAAAAGACTTTTTGTTTTTATTATTGTATATTATTAATAATGTATTTAGGATTTAATTTTATAAAATTGCTTTGATTTTATGTGATTTGAAAGAAAAAATATTAATAAAAATATAAAATATCCAAATAACATGAAAATTTATAACATTAATATTTAATATGAGTATATTGTTAACTATTTTAATGATAACATATCTAGATATTAATAAGTACATTTATAATGATGATATCTCATATGATTGTAATGTTAATTATTTTAGTGAAATTTTCAATAAAATAAAAAAAAATAAAAAATAAAAAATATTATTGATATAATATATATAATAATACTTAAATTAAAATTCATTATAATTATGTCAAAAGGTGTATATTTATTGGAGATGGGCACAATTAATTACCTTTTAATCTAAAATTCTAATTGGCTAACAATTAAAGATGCTGGCATATTCTTAGTCGTCCTCCCAAATCAATGAATGTGATTTACTCTTCATAACTTCCTTGTATTTTTGAATGCATCAGTTAACCTATTTACTTTTTAACATTTACCTAATCATATTAAGAAATTACTATACTACCATATGATTGCCACATTTAACTGATTAACCTTTAGAATTACCACATTTAAAATTAACTTTTAGATTTCCTCAACTCTATGTGCGTTTTAGCTGTCATGCGTTTTAACTGTCCATAAAAAAGCATTAGCATCACCTTTCAACATTCACCAACCACTTTACTAGCTGTGTTAGTTCTAATATATTTAGATAACAATAATGAATGCAACTGAAAGCGTTCACGGCATTTATGCTTATATTGTCACTTTGTTAGTACATTATGAAATTATGTTCAAAATGTATTCAATTTGTGAACATTAAACGAATATTAATATTCACGAATTTCTACGCATCACATCAGAAGAGATATTACCATAGTTACGTTTACTATCATGTTTATGTATTATCAAAATCTTTTCATCATAATTGTATCCTAAAATGTTGTATCAACTTGCCTCTTCAAAATTAAGATGATAAGGAATACGATATTAAATGAAAATATACGTTTTAACTTATACATTGATGATCCTCTCTATTATTATTATTGTAGATTATTTACATTGTATTATGATTTGAATATGGTATTTAGATAATAAGAAAAATTATAACAGTGACATCTAACATTTTTAGTTATTATTGGTGCAACATTCTATTAGTTATTGTTCGTGTAATATTTTATCATTTTTAAGATTTGAATATGATATTTAGATAACAAGAAAATTTATAATAGTGACATCTAATATTGTTAGTTATTATTAGTGCAATATTAGTTATTGTTAGTGCAACATTTTTTTTAATGTGTGAGATGATACAAAGAAAAATGTGTTTTTATTATTTAGGATGGATTATAATTAGTTTATGTTTATTATAATTTTATATCTATTAAATGTTGAGAGGGATCAAGTATTTCAATGTTGAGACATAATGTTAAGACATTTTTCACGTTTTTTCTTTTGAAAGAAATTATATATAATGATTAAACTAACAACCATGATGAAAAAATTTATAATTCTAAAACCATTTCCAAATTTAATATATATGAATAAGAATAACGTATGTTCCACATCTACATGTAGATGGTAAGTTACAATTAGCACAAAAGTCTTGAAGACATTTTTTTTTTAAAAGATCACATTTAAAAAAAAATCTCAAATTTGAACTCCATCTAGTTCGAACATTTGTATCATGAAGACATCAATAAACCAAAGAAGTATGCCAAGAGGTGATGTACGTAAGGGTTGTTATGTGCTTCCATTTTTTCATTTTTATGTTCTCACATTTAAAACAATGAGATCACTTTTAAAATAGAAATCCACATTCACCAATATTTTATTTGAGGCATCCTAATTACTTGTTTAAATATTATGATAATCACAAAGAAATTATGCAATATGGATGATAGAAAATTTTACAACTAAAAATTATAAGTTACATGTTGAATGGTGGATATCCCATGAAAAAAGGAAAAAATTGAATTATAAAAAATGTTATTACCAAACACTTAGAAGGTAAAGGTTTAATGGTGGATGCTCCATGGAAAATGGAAAACATTTCAATTATACAAAAGTATGTAGGGAAAAATTAACAATGAGTTGAAATGGAAAAACAACATTCATTAACGTGAATAGCACCATCTGCACATGATCTACAAAGTGAGGATGAAATAAAAATTAAAAAAATAATTTGAATGAGATATAAATCCATTATGAAATAACTAGTATAAATGTAATGAAATGGTGAATACGAAAGTGATGATGATGAATGAGACTTTATTGAAATTTACATGTAGGTTTTATCAAAATATTTATAATAATCTAATTATACTATTTTCACATAAAGCATCCACTATCGATTCATTATCCTCATTGTTTGTCATGCATCTTTTGTATACCTAATAAGTGTTCCTAGTGGAGGTGTTGGGTACCATGATTAATGTACTTTTCTTTAAATGTCAATGAGAATGTATGTTTCCTCCATGTAATGACTAGAATTATTTTATTTTTAGTTATACAATCAATGCTTTACATGTCGCTATATATCCATAGATCATTGTTATAAACATTGGCCATGCGATATTTCTAATATATTTTAATATTAAACATCAAATGATTGGAAACCTAACTTAAGTATTCCATAACTTCAACATTCAAACGCTACTTTTTCCATGTTTCAACATTTAAATAAAAAATTATCAATATTTTTCATAGAAAAAAAAAAAGAAAAGTTTGATGTGCATTTAATCATAACTTTAAAAAATAGATTGAAAAAATTAAAACAAACGTTGAAAATTGACTCAAAATGTAGTAGTGTTTGCATACAATGTCCACCCTTTGCAAAGTTACACTTTTTCTTGCATACAAAGAAAATTATGGATGGGATTTGCAAATGAATCCTTTCTAAAGGGAAAAAAATCCAACAAGATACCAAAAAGACACATAAAAATTGTGAATCCAAACATTCAACAGTTTTCTTAAAATTTTTCCTAAAAATATGGATCTAATTAAAAATGATATAACCACCATAAAATTACATGCATAAAAACTTACCAAACATTATTCTAGTATGTCAACATAAACACTCATTCATGGGAGGGAGGAAGTTTTGTTGATTATGACATATCCTATATTACTTTGTTGAATAAATATATCAATTTTGAGATAAATGAGGACACTAAATCAAAATTTGATCTATATCTCATTGTGGTATCTTTAAATATAGATATGATCATTGATGAAACCACAATGCATAATAAAGGAAATCAAGTTTTCTTTTACAATTGATAAAATTTCAATTTTCAAGGATTTACAAAATTTGTTTAATTATGAGATGAAAAATAATAATATTAAGAGTATATATGAAAAATCACTACCAATCTATTTCTATTCTTAGAAAAAAATACTCTCTAAAATTATGTATCTATTTCTATTCTTAGAAAAAAATACTCTCTAAAATTATGTATCGAAGGCAAGCAAATTATTTCAAACCCTTGGTATGATATAGAATGTAAAACTTCAAGAAGAGATATCAAAATATTAGCTAATGAGTCTGCTAGACATATTGTAAGTTTAATTTTTCTATGTCATTCATAAAATAATAAAAAAAAAAACAATATCTAAACATAAATGAAAAGAGACTTCTAGAATTATTTAAAAGAGAATATAATTTTTTTTTCCTAAAATCAGCTCTAGAACTCATAAAAAATTGACTAATATCAAAATAAACATAAACAATTGAAATTCGAAAGATTTAATTTTCCCCATAAGTTACCACATACATCCATACTACATTCCTCTATATCAAGGCTTTCTCAGCTCAGGATATAAAATATGTCATGTTTCTATCATTAAACATCTCAAAAAGGGAAAATATAAAGAAATTTAAGGTTTGCATATAGATGGGATCTTAATATTTGGAATCTCAATCTGAAAGATATTTTTTAATCAAGTTTTTGGAATCTCAATCTTACATCCTTATATGATGCTTAAATCTAAAACTTGGAATGACAATGAAATCATTGATAATCAGAAGTTGAAATAGTATGGGGATTTATCAATCTTAATATGTTCTATCAAACAAATCTTCCCAATATTACAATTTTAAGAAACAAAAAGAATATTTCTAAAATAATGATGAATTGTTATTAACTCTATAAATTATGAATAATACTTCTCTTTAGCATGCCCTATTCTTAACAAAATTTGAAGGAATTTTACTTAATTTTATAGTTTAATGACTCTTCAAAACCTTTTAATTTAAAAAAACCCTTAAGACCATGTAACTTTTACTCTTATTATATTCAATATAAAAATAATATTATAAAGACCATGTAACTTTTATTCTTATTATATTCAATATAAAAATAATATTATAAAGAATATTTAATGTGGCCTATTTTATTGAATTCAAAAATTTCTACGTAAACAATTTAAATATTTTAAACATAATATAAGAAATATATATCATTATATATGATAAATATTTTAAACATAATATGTAATAAAAAATCTATATCATTACATATATTTATATTTAGGAAAAAAAACAGTATTTTTATTCATACAATGGACGGAAAATACATTCTTAAACATAATATGTAATGATATATATTTTAGGATATAAAACAGTATTTGTATTCATAGAATGAACAGAAAATGCATCTTTAAGTGTATCACAATACATAGTAATACAATACAGAAATAAAAATAATAATCTAGTAAATCAACAATGATCGAGGTAAAAAAATATATACAAAATTGGGTATGGAGTATGTAAGGATATTTATTAAAAAAGGCTATACATTTTTTTGCATTATAATTATTCCAATGAACCAATCTTGACACATATTGGTCTTTGTTTGAATCTTGAGAGCTATAAGGATCCAGAAAATGCATATCTTAATATATTTTATGAAGGCCCACTATTTACTCACGTTTATTGATGTATGGCACTGATATATGAAGAATTACTGATGAACCCTTCGGACGAGTATGCAAATGCAATGCAGTTCAAGGGTAATCTGCAAAAATGTATGGTTTCTGATCTCCTACAAATTCTTTGTTTGCACTCGACAAAGAACCGTTAGGTATATCAATTTTGAAAGGGTTTCTTTATTGTTTAGTTGTCAAATTTGATTTAATATTAAATATTAAAGATTATTTTAAAGATATATTAATTTTGAAAAAGTTATTTTATTGTTTATTTTTCAAGCATTATTGAGAGTATTTAAGAGATTCATTGAATATGGAGAAGACCAAGGTCTCTTTTTAATTAAGATTATGAAAATGTAAAAATCAATAAACTTCTCCTTTGAGGAAGCTAATTGGATATGAAACTTCATCATGAAAAATGAAGAGATTTCGTGAATATTGATTTAAAATTAGTCCATATAAACCCTTTCCCAGAAATCTGAATATTGATTTAAAATTAGTCCATATAAACCCTTTCCCATGGATATTATTAATGATTATTAAAATTAAATATTAAAGATTATTTTAAAGATATATTAATTTTGAAAAAGTTATTTTATTGTTTATTTTTAAGCATTATTGAGAGTATTTAAGAGATTCATTGAATATGGAGAAGACCAAGGTCTCTTTTTAATTAAGATTATGAAAATGTAAAAATCAATAAACTTCTCCTTTGAGGAAGCTAATTGGATATGAAACTTCATCATGAAAAATGAAGAGATTTCGTGAATAAAATAACTCTTATTTCAATAAGAATTTGGCATTCTATATATATTCCAGAAATCTGAATATTGATTTAAAATTAATCCATATAAACCCTTTCCCAGAAATCTGAATATTGATTTAAAATTAGTCCATATAAACTCTTTCCCATGGAGTGAACATGAATTAAAGTGAAAAAAAAAAAAAAACTAAGATCAATGATTACTCTCCTAGTTAATACTTAACACTATTTAAAACAAACTTGCTTGCCTCTCATTATGATTAGATGGT
>JASDQU010206697.1:23536-35142 GCA_032191745.1 Picea mariana
GGGAAGCATTGGACCAGACACGCCAGACAGTTCGTGAGCTTAAAAAGAAAAACAAAGACTTGAAGGACAGATTGATCCTGGCATTTGATATGATGCAGAAACTAATGGCCACAAGGAAACCATCTTGTAACTATTCTTTATTTCTCATGGAGAGACTCATGTGGTTTCATATTAAGTCTATTATGGAAGGAAAACCCCATGAAGTCATTTCATCAGCAGCCTTTATCAAAACTTTTGTAGCTGCCTCTACCAGGGATCAACACCTCCTCTGTGAGGCTTACTTCCATAATGAGGCCATTCCAGAAAATAGGTTGCTAAACATAAATCCTCTAGTTGGGGATGTTCAACTTCGAGCATTGACTTCATTTCTCCTCAACCAAATCACTTGCCAAGGTGAATTTTCGGCTGCCTAGAACAATTAAGACAATCGCCTCCTCTGGATCAGACCAGAACCACAAGGGGCAGCCACCTTCATCTCACAATATTATGCGTTCTTAAAGCAACCAGGTGTGACTGAACATGTTCAGCACCTACAGGCAGAAGTGATTCAGGATTGTGAATGCATCATCAGTGCCATAGAGATTCCTGCCCTCCAGGCCAACAACCTGTTTTGGCAGCAGTCCACAGAAAAGAGACGACAACACAATCCTTTTGGTCCGGCCAACTTAGAAGTAGCAATTTCTAGGATACCCAAGTATATCCAGTGTATGAGACATTGTGCTGAGAATTGGATTGGGTACAGGTTCTATTTTCCCATTCTCTGGTTGCCTACAAAGAAATATCAAATCAGTTACAAGCTGCCTAAAAAGGAAGAAACAATAGCGTCGCAAAGATTGCAGGAAGTGCAAGGGTTCAGAACGCTGACAGACAGTACCTCCCACAGTTACAGCTTGAGTAATTTACATGATCAGAGCCAGTATCAAGACTCTGATTCAGAGTGAGTTGCCTGAGGACATGCAACACCTTGAGCTGGGGGGGATGTTAGGACCACACTATGCACCTTTTTGCCTATACTTTTTGCCATTACTATATCCTTGATCACCTATATTTGAACCTATACTATCACTTTGTCTGATCATCTCAAAGGTATACAACGTCCTTTCTCATTACTATATGCNCACTACTATATGCTTAATCTGTTTTGCATAATATTTTACATCACTTTTGTAATTAACCATTGATTAGAAATGCATAAGTGTCCAAAACCGTAGATTTGCATTCAAGGCCTATTGCTGAAACACAGAGCTGCTACACAGTCCGAGGTCGTAGATGCTGAAACATGGAGCTGCTACACAGTCCGAGGTCACAGATGTTGAAACATGGAGCTGCTACACAGTCCGAGGTCGCAACATGCTGAAACACGGAGCTATTACACAGACCAGAGTTGCAGATGCTAAAACAAAGAAGAAACTGCCAGAACCGACGAGCTGAAACACAAGGAAGCCACCACAGTCAGCAGTCAACATAGTCAGAGCACAATTCACGTGGCTAAAACAGCCCGTGAATTGTGATGCTGAAACAGCATCAGCAATGATGAGAAGAAGCTGTTACACCATCCGTAACAGCAATATCTTGCTCAGTTCCTGCAATAGCATTCGATTGCGTAAGACTAGGAAATCCTATGCTGATTTAGAAAGAAGATCCGATCTAGGATAGGATTGAGATGCATTGTAATGATTGTATCGAAGGGATTTCCTCTTTAAAACAGAGGAAATCACCATTCGAGGGATCCAAGTTTTGATGTATTGAAGCAACTCCAGAGAATCGGGACGTGTTCTATTCTTTCAATTTGTAACGTGATATTTCGACAGATGAATATAAGACTGCTTTGATTATTCGTCTCTAACATTTCCCATTTGAGGGGAATCTTGTGAGAAGGGAGGGCCCACCTTCATCACAAGATTCACCCATTAGTTAGAAGTGTGTTAGTATAAGTTCTGTTCATGCTTTGTTTAACTGTCGTTTGCTGAAACACTGTTTTATAAATTTTGCTTTGCCGAAACACTACTGACTCTGTCTTAGTTTATTGAATGGAATTTGTAATTATTTTTATCAGCGATCTTGTGTGATGATTTTATGCTAGCAGAGATTTGATTAAAGATTCCTGCTCAGACAGAAAGGAATCGGAACATCATACCCTCTGTAGGATTCGTTTACTGCTGTGAGTGTGCTAGCCAAAGATTTGGTTAAAGGATTCCTACTCAGACAGAAAGGAATCACAACACCTTGTCCTATGTAGATTCCATTTCCTTCAGCAAGTGTGCTAGCCAGAGATTTGGTTAAAGGATTCCTACTCAGACAGGAAGGAATCACAACACCTTGTCCTCTGTAGATTCCATTTCCTTCAGCAAGTGTGCTAGCTAGAGATTTGGTTAAAGGGTTTCTACTCAGACAGGAAGGAATCACAACACCTTTTCCTCTGTAGATTTCATTTACCTCTGCAAGTGTGTTAACCAGGGATTGGGTTAAGGGTTCCTACTCAGAAAGGAAAGAACCAAAAAATCCTGTTCTCTGGAACTTTTCATTAGTGCTAGCCAGAAACTGGGTTAGAGATCTCTGCTCAGAAAGGAAGGGATCAGACTATTCTGTTCTCTGTAAACATCAACCTCACAAGTGTGCTAAACAGAAGTAAGGCTCAAGGCTCCTGCTTAGAAAGAAAGGAACTAGGTGGCTTTGTTTTCTGTTAGATAGAGTTAATTGTTTTCTTCATTGTTGTTTTCATGAAAGAGTGTTAATGCTGAAGTCACTATTTGAGAGTAAGGGTCATGTTCTCTGATTGCAGAATAGTTGTTCTTTCCCNTCTGTTAGATAGAGTTAATTGTTTTCTTCATTGCTGTTTTCATGAAAGAGTGTTAATGCTGAAGTCACTATTTGAGAGTAAGGGTCATGTTCTCTGATTGCAGAATAGTTGTTCTTTCCCATTGCAAGTGTTATTTTAAATGTAATCCAGGATTCTTAATTTGATCTTTAAAGGTTTGCAATAGGGAAGCTACTTTCTTGTGATTTGCTACAGAACTTCAGTTTAATTGAGCAAGTGAGATTAGTATAAGTTTCTTTACTACAACACTAAGCTGCTTTTGGAATTGAGCATATATAGTGCGTGGATGTCTTTGAAATAAAAGACTTGCCTGGGTTGATAATTTATGTTTCACTTAGTTGTTTGAAATCAATTAAGCAATTATAGTGAGCAACAAACATATGCTTGTTGATGTAATCTCATCCTTCAGACGAGTCCCTTGGAGTATGTTTAACGAACCCTAATAAGGAGTGGTTTGATACCTTATGGGTCTTTCGATGATTTTTTAAGGAGTCCAAAGAGAGAAAACTTAGGGGTTTTTCATTTTTAGAGAGTCTGAAAAAAACTTAAAGAGAACTCCATAAGGTCCTTTTTAGTAAATTAATATGAGGAGACTGAAAAAGTGATAAGCTACCATTCATCAGATGTTTTCTTCAGATACTTTTACGAGCATGAAAAGAACAAGATCGCTCAACAATATTTTCATTTTTAAGGAGTGTAAAAAGAGCTTAAAGGATACTCCATAGGTTTCATTTTTCGTGTCGCCGTTACGAGTATGAAAAACCAAAAAAAGACTACTTGATTACGTTCTCATGGTTTTACGAGTGAGAGAGATAACTAAGACTCTTCTCGTATTTTTTCTTGAAAACCCCTAAAAGGATCTGTACATGTGAAAAATATAAAAATAAACCAAAAAGTGGACCCTTCTTCCAACATCTCACCTTTAGGATTTTTCAATCTACAAAAATAATCACTTGTAAAGTTTTTATGACTTTAGAGTTTGGATAAAGCATTAAAATAATATAATATGCAAATGAAATAAAAGTCAATAAAATAGGTAACAAACGACATTTTACCATTGCATTTGTAACTCTACCCAAATATTTCTCCAAAGACCTTTTTTCACCTTGATTTTCAAGTGTTGATTGTGGTGTGCATGACCGATCATTTCATGAATCGTCTCTGCAAAAGATAATATCTTTCTCCTTCATCTTTGCATGGTTTCAAAATTGATTTTCATTGGTTAAATTTATGTTTTGGGTTTATTTTTTAGGGGTTACCCATGCGTTGAGGTCGTCGCAGGTGACCTATATCAGGAACCGCGATGATCTAGGATCGTCGCAGATGACCCTATAGGTAGGGTGAGATGACGTCGCACTGTGTGAATGCACAGGCCTACGATGACTGCAACCTAAAATTTTAAAAGATGAACCCAACAAGGAAAAACCCCCAGGAAATAAATTTATTTTTCTAATCTCATCTTATGGTTCCTTGTAAGTCTTTCCATAGTTAAGATGTTGGAGTGGCATGAATGAGATCATGAAGAAGAAGATTACTTCATTAGGAATGACCTGGGAATAGTTATAGCCCTCCGATAGCATGGGTTACTAAAGTTCTTCAAGATTCGGGCCATGAGAACCCAATTGAGACTAATGGAGTACTTGGTTCACATGTGGGATGTGAACGAGAAGGAATTTCATGTGGGCACTCACACACTCACCATAGATATCAAGGATATCTATTTCCTAACAGGACTATCTAGTCATGGTTCGCGGGTGACACTTACAGGTAGCAGGGGTGGAGGTGAGCCTATGAAATACTATGTCAGTCATAATTGTTTCCTGGGTACCGAGAAACATAGCAGTAAAGTGGCTATCAAGGATGTCCAAGATTTTTCTTTGTGGACTATCCTCTATACTATTAGTCACATGGCAGAGAGTGTCGGAGTTACTTCACACACACCTAGGATTTATTTTTCTTAAGGTTTTTCCTTTTTTATTAGTCATAATTATTCATTATCTAGTCTCCTATATTTTAGGGGAGAATATTTCAACTGGAGAATATTCTCTTTTAGTTGACACTTCAGTTTGACTAGTTGAGTTGATTTTAGATGTTGCATTGGTTTTGTCACCATGCAACATTTGGATCATCACCATGATAATTTGAAATTTACTTGGTATCATCACTAGAGTGACTCATTAGCCTTGATTCCCTGAGTTAACTCCTCACTACTCTTTGTTCAGTCAGTTAACTGAAGACTAGTTGACTAGTTAACTCAACTGAGTGGCAGTTCACTCCCATAACTGCCTGAGAGACTAGAATAGGTGGAAGTTCACTCACGTAGCTTCTAGTGTGTGTCCAGATCACTCTAAACCACCACTATGGTGCATTGGTTCACCTCAATTCAAACTCATTGAGTTATACATAGTATATCATGTGTAAATTATTCATTATTCACAACGGTTAATGAGAATTCTTCCATTATTTCTCTCCTTCTTCTTTCTCCAATTCTCTCTGCAAATGTGTGTATTATTTTTTATCTAGATATATATTGTGCAGGTTCAACACATTTACATGGTATCAGAGCCGACGGACTGCTAAGCAAAAGCTACACCAATTTTTTTTTGCAGTTACAAAAGATTGAAGACAACAAAAGGATGGATTATTTGCCAAAAATACTTCTCATGCCTCATAACTATTTGGAATGGAAGCCAAAAAAATTTATTATTCTCATATGCAGAGGCTTGTACCAAATAACTATGGCAATGGAAGTAGAGCCTGATTCTGTCGATGAGAAAATTGACTTTATCAATAGACAAGATATGGCCATAGGTTGTATCCTCTATTTTATTTCTCCTGAAATTCTCCATCAAGTATATGATGACTCACAAGAATTCACTCCAAATGATTTATGGAGAATATTGGAGGTTTTATTTTGGAATAAGAAAGAATGCATGCAAAATGTTGACAAGATAGAGAATGTAGAAAAACCACTGGAAGATAAATAATTTCAGATTGAAGAGCCTTCTACAAAAGTATTTGCAGAATTGTGTATTCCATTAATTGAAGATGATTTATACTCCATTTTAGATTTATTTTCTGAAATTCATGTGTAATATAAATGGCATGCATCTCAGGGGTCACAAGCAAACACTTTTCCATGCGCAGTGCATGCATTTTAGGAGACAAAAAGGGAGTTGCACACATAAGACTCAATTCTTATATTTTCTGAGAACATTTTGCAGAAACAAATTGTATATTTGAATTCCTATCAGGAAAATATCCAATTTCAAAAAATGAATTGGCCGAAATGGAGTCCGGAAAGTGAATTTATTATCTGTTTAAAATCAACAAAACTTCAACAATTTTTCAGAAATGGCCGCACAGTTTTTAAAATTTCATCCAAAATTTATTTGGATCTTCTTTATTACAAGAAAAGAAAGTGGATATGTGTGGAAATATAAATGGTTCATCTACTTCATCATGTCCATGTAGACATCTACATATTTTACAAAATCTTCAATGAGCACAAACTTGCACGGTTGCAAGGTCTTCTTGGAGTGAAGGACATTATTGCTTAGCAACTGTTTTTTGTTCCTTCTCATTTTTATTTTTATTTTATGCATTGTAACTTGAGGGGGGAATTTTACCATGAGGTTTTACCTCTTTCCTCACTTTATTTTCAATGTATCTTTTGTACTTGGGTACCTAACATGGCCTCGTTGCCGGGACCCAATCTTTATTTTCACCATAGTGATGTTCAAGGTGGGTGTTGGAGTTACTTCGCACACACGCATGATTTATTTTTCCTAAGGTTTTTCCTTGTTTATTATTCATAATTATTCATTATCCAGTCTCCTATATTTTAGGGGAAAATATTCCAACTGGAGAATATTCTCTTTTAGTTGACACTTCAGTTTGACTAGTTGAGTTGAGTTTAGATGCTGCATTGGTTTTGTCACCATGCAACATTGGGATCATCGCCATGATAAATTCACATTGCCTTGGTATCATCACGAGAGTGTCGCATTAGCCTTGATTCCTTGAGTTAACTCCTCACTACTCTCTGTTCAGTCAGTTAACTAAAGACTAGTTGACTAGTTAACTCAACTAGGTTGTAGTTCACTCCTGTAATTACCTGAGAGACTAGCATAGGTGGAAGTTCACTCCCATAACTACTGGTGTGTATCCAGATCACTCTAGACAACCATTATGGCGCATTGGTTCACCTCAAGTCGAACTCATTGAGTTATACAGATTATATCATGTGTAAATTATTCATTATTCACAATGGTTAATGAGAATTCTTCCATTATTTCTCTCGTTCTTCTTCTTTGTCCAATTCTCTATGAAAATGTGTGTATTATTGTTTAGCTACATTTATTCTATGTAGTTCAACATATTTATAGGGAGCGCAACTCCCCACATGGCTTTACAGATCCATTTTTAATATGCACTGGAATGTATGGAGCCAAAAGTATTCCACTGGTGCGAAGGGGTCCTAAAAAGCATGAAGAAACAACTTACCAAGTGCAAAAGTGGTGGGTTAAATTTTTTTGGATATGGGTCTATTTTGGTATCCTTCTTCCTAGAGAGGGTCCCTATCCTACACTTTCAAATGGAGTGGAGTATACTCGCTCCACATGATCCAAGGATGAAGAGGTGGGTAGATCTCATGGCTCGACATGGAGGTGATCGCATCCTCAGATATAATGATGTCTTCTTCCAATGGTTGAGGACTCAACTAGTCATGGTTGAAGATTATGCGTATGCCGGGGTAGATTTCCGTGGATATTACGACCTAGATTTTCCCGAAGGATCCCAGTGGGGAGACATAGGTAAGAAAGAAAATTTGTTTATATAATGTTTTTGTTATTTTAATGATATAAAAAAAAAATTGTGTTATTTATCCGATGACTAATCGAATGCTCTTCAATAATGCAGATGTGGGACCTTATCGTCCTCCAGGTTCATCGTCGATCCAGAGGCGGGGAGAGAGAGGTGTTGTAGTGGGAGTAGCTATCACATATTTCGAGGTCATAGAATAAAACTGAGAGGGACTCACCATGAATGTCCTTGATGCCACAATAGATGATATTACTAGGCATTATCAACGCCATATAGTGGGTGTATCTGCATCCATCGGTTGACTGCTCCATAGAGTAGCATGAACAATCTCTTTTTATAGCGAGCAATATCATTGATTCTCTTGTACATAAAACTATGATCTTCACATTTTTTATATTTTGGTCTTCGGAAAAAAACACTTTTTGTAAAATTTTATCATTATAAATATGAGGCTTCTATCGGCTTACTTGTTGTATGTACAAAGTGTGATTGGATTTTATAAATTTATCAAATGTTTGTCTAACACATTATTAGCCAATGCATCTATTAATGTATTTAGACATCTAGGAATGTGATGATATTAAATGTAATCAAAATGAGGTTCCAAGAGGTGAATTCATAAATATACCCTTAACCAAGTAGGACTCCAGATGGAATAAACGTTACACAATTGTAGAACTACTATCTGTGAATCAATTCGTACAATAAGATGACGGATTCCAAGTGAAACATCATTGGTTAACAACTCGATAAATTTATTGTATTCCACAATATTGTTAGTTTCACGAGCAAGGAAAACATCATGTAGACCGATCAATTCATCCGTAGGTGCATATATTGCCCAAGCAACGGACACTAAGTTTTGAGTACTTCAACTAGCACAATCAATGAAGCCAATGTAGGGCTGTGAAGACACCGACATCTAGAAACCAAGCACAATGCAAGGTAATCATTTTGAAGGGCGAAGTCAAAAATGAAAAAGCACACAAGAGTATGATACATAAAAATACACAACACTCATGCAAAGATGATATAATCATAGTACTTCTTCAAGTAAATCCCATTTATGGGTGCATTTAAAGAGATTCCATCATAATCTACCAGCTCATAATCCCCTTTCTACAATACTCGTTTTACAATATAAGGACCCTGCCACATGGGCTTGAATTTACCAGCCCCTAGAAAATCACAATCTTGCTTGTAAAGAAGAACTAGATCACCTTTAGAGAAAACACATGGTTTGACATGCTTGTCATATTGATCTTTCACACGCTTTTTCTGAGTTTCAATAAATAAGGTGGCATCACGACAGGTTTCATCTAATTGAATCAAATACAAAAGACATTACTCCTCAGCTGAGGTGTTAGGAAGAAGTTCGACAACTAGCTTAAAAGATGGGATTTCACATTCAATCGACAGAATTGCTTCGATACCATATACTAAATGGAAAGGTGTGAATCTCATGGAAAACTTAACAGATGTCCGGTAGGCCCACAATGATGAGAAAAACATCGTATGCCAATTTGACTTGTGAATTCCTACCATTTGTCGAAGCATAGTAGTGAGACTTTGTTGATTTCTTCAACTTGGCCATTGGCCTGCGGATAAGAGGGGGTTGAGTTTTCATGTCGAAGACCCAACTTTTCAGTAAGTTCATACATCATGAAATTACGAAAATGACTACCATTATCAATAATGATGGCTTGAGGGACACCAAATCTAGTAATGATATGATTGAATATGAATAATGTTGTATTTTTTTTAGTATTATCAAATGTAGGCATTGCATCGACCCATTTAGTGAAATAATCCACATCTACAATAATGTATCCATGCCCCCCCGGTCGAGTGAGGGTTACATGTCATGAATTCAATGCCCCATTTAGCGAATGCACCAACAGGAAACTATAGGGTGAAGAGGAGCAAGGTGAGATCAGATCTTATTATTGTGGGTTTTACAAGTGTGGCATTTTTGGACAATAGTAATCCAATCCTTAAACAACAAAGGCCAAAAATAACCAGCTCGTAAGATATTTTGGGAAGTGGCATACCCAGACATATGACCGCCACATTCTCCAGAGTGACAGTCATTCAAATCTTTCTCATCTTCATTGTAGGTGAGACATCGTCGAAATATGGAATCAATGCCATGGTGGGAAAGGGTATCACCAAGGATGATGTATTGACGGGCTTGATACCGAATACGATGATGATTTGTAAGGGATATATCAGGCTGAAAAGTTTGGGTCTGGAGATAGATGATAATATCTATGTATTGTATGTCATCAGAACTGATCAGAAAGAGAGATTCATGAGGTAAGGAATCCTCTGCCACGGTTTCTGTTTCAGTAGAGGGAAGGTCACATATCAATTCAAGAAAAACCAAAGACTTATTTGACTGGGCACGTTCAAACTCGAAATCAAACTCCTGGAAAATAACTATCCATTTAGAGCACTTTCCCCCCAACAATTGTCGAGTAAGGATATGTTGCGTGGGGTTGCAATCGGAAATGATTGTGGTTTTGTGTAATAAGATGTAGTGACGAAAACATTAAACAACTCGAACAGCTTCCAAGGCCAGCTTCTCCACACGTAAATATTTGGTTTCGGTGGTCGTGAGACTCCGACTCAAATAGTATATAACATGTTCATCGTGCGAATCATCCTCTTGGACTAAAACCATAGAAATGGTAGAGTCTAAAGCAACTAAGTACAAGAAATAATCTCGGCTATAGTCAGGTGGAAACAACAGTGGTGTATGGGTTAAGGAAAGTTTTAAAGCCTCAAAGGCTTTGTTGGCAGTGTCATCCCATACAAAATTGTAACCTTTCTCGAGAAGCTGAGTAAATCCTTTCGTTAATTCATCGTAGTTTGGAATGAATTGACGTAAAAAGTTTGCCTTCCCTTGCAAACTTTGGAGTTGGCGTAGCGTGGAAGGAGGAGGTAAATTGAGAGTTTCCTCAACCTTCAAGGGGTCTACCCTAATCCCATGTATAGACATGATAAAAACCAAAAGTCATTCGGATTCCACACAAAAAACATATTTGTGTGAATTTAAGCGTATGCGATAATAACGACAGCGTAGGAAAATGGCCCATAGATGTGTCAGGTGATCTTGACGATGCATAGAATGCATCGGTAGATCATCTAGATAGGGTTGTGTCGTGGACCTATAATCATAGGTAACTCGATTCTTTGACTACTGATTTGGCATTTCTCCCAAGATGAAGAGATCTGGCTTGATTGATTCCATTTTCCCCTCCATCCGTTTCGCACGATCCTCCATCACCCCGCTGCATTCTTCATCCACCGTTGCGCTCTCACTCCCTTGTCCTTTTGACCCATTGAGTACGTCTCGCCCGCCACCCATCCCTGAATAAACAAACTTAGAATAGAGAACATTAGGTTAATAAATGATTAGTGGAAATTTTTAAGATTAATTAGTGTATAAAGAAATATTAATTAAATTAATGTAGTTAGATTAATAAGCTAGGTTAATCTTGTTAGTAATTAATTAATTAACTAATAATTAAGTTAGTATTTAGGTTAATTTAGGTTAGTGTTAAACATTAAAATAAAACAACATTAAACATTAATTAATATAAAACATTTGATAAAAAACATATAAAAAATTAAAAACCAAATAGAATAAACATAGCACAAAAAATTAAAAAACATATAATATAACACAAAAAATAAAATAAAAACAGAACTATATAGTTAAAACAAAGTAATCAAACAAATATTAAAACAAACACATAAATAAATAAAATCAAACATTAATAAAATGAAACTAATACAAAATGTAAAAAGCATAAATATAAAACACGTAAAAAGAAAAACTTAGTAAATAAAATAAAAAAACAAAACAAACAAACCAAAAAAAACATATATATATATAATAGTTTCATAAAGCGCACCTTATGCACTCATCCCCCCAAAAATATATATCAAGGCTCAT
>JASDQU010206699.1:11318-22442 GCA_032191745.1 Picea mariana
TTGGCTTGCACCCTATCTGCCATTTTACCTATACTTCTCAGTAGGTAATATGGAATATTCATCTGAACCTTACCAGTAAAATGCAACAACAACCTTATGTGGTAATGGTACAGGGTGTTAAATCTCCCTTCACAACTAAAATATATCTATATGATTTTCAACATTCTGTCAAACTAGTCAATCAATTGATTCCTTGACACATTCTTAGATAAATCATTGGCTTGGTATACTAGCTTGAAAAGATCTTTAACGAAAGGAGAACTCAATACCATGGCCTTGAACCAATTTTCTCTTGAAATGGGAATCCTTGTTGCAGCTAAGATGAAGGCTTCAGTCACCTCAAATTCCAAATCTCCAACTCTAGTTTTCTTGCCATCAAAATTTAGTGCAAATTTTTTTGCTACTTCTAAGTGGCCTCTATGCATGTTTTGGCAGAAAGAGAGGCATCCTGCTCTTTGAAACATTTCCCTTGCCATGGGTTCTGTGTCAAAAAGGTGCATGTCCACAGGTTTTGTTCAAACTATCTTGCCACCTTTGTGTGCTTTCTTCGACTGAGGGGTCTCCATGACTCAGAAAGAGGGTTCTTAAGAGGCTGTAAGGGATACTATTGACTAGAAAACTTCAATTTAAGTCTCAAAAGTACATGGATGGCCCTCCAAATTAACAGTGCTTAGAGAATGAACTTGGTTATGAGAAATGGACTTTCAGGCTCATACAGGTTTTCAGAGTGTAGACTATGAGGAAGTAATTCCGAACTGACTCTTCGTACAGGATGAAAAGAAGCAAAGGATAATCAGAGAGGTTTGAGCAACGCCTCTGCGTAGTGCAACGCATACACAGAGGATGGGCTATTTCAAGCCTATGAATTTCAAAGGCTATGACTAAACACAATAATCAGACTATAGATACAAGCGAAGATGTTTACATGAATGCAAATATGACTCCCACACTACCCTGCAAGCTTAGCAAACCAAAACCTGAGCACAAATATCCTATGAAAATTAATATGTGAAGGAGGTTGAATAAGATACCTGTGCAGTCGACAATTGTTGAGCTCCTCAGCATGAACTTAGGATGAGATTGAGGAAACTTCGGCCATGAAATATCTCACAGCATCGGATTTAGTGGGCATGCGATAGTCTGATTTGAATTGGCAAACTTACGCAGCGCATCACTGCTGAACTTTCAAATTTAGAAACGGTTACCAAGGATCATAAATGCAAGATCTTTTGAAAACATTTCAACCGACTTCAGGCACTAAAAACAAGGGTTAAGGTATCAGTTGTGGCAATCATGACTTGGAGTGGGTGCATGATAATCGTGACAAGCACTACGGAAATGCCTGTTGAGTGGGCAACATTCTCCAAATCAAAAATGATTGGACAGGTCAGTGGGGATGATGAGGTATGCATGTGAGGTCATGAGTGATGAGAGAGGTGTGTCACATCAGCCTGGTCATGGGAGGTATCAACCTAGGGATGAATCACGAGAGGGGACATAAAGAATAGACCATGAGATCATAAGGTTTTAAGGACCAAAAATTGAATTGTGGATCAAAACATATGATATGAATCAAAGGTTTAGTCATCTTAAGGGGTCATATCATAAATAACATTTAAAGGATGAGAAATTTATTTTAAAGAGAAAATAAGAATCTAAGGGTTTTTTTTTTTAATTTTTCTTTTTAAACAAAAACAAACTCAGAGACCCAAGGCGACTTAGTGTGATAACACCAAGTATCTACCAATCATGTGTCACCTACTCATCAACTATGACTCATCAATATGTACCAACATCATCAACTCTACACCTCATGTATGTGCAAACTCATCAACTACTTGTCTCGACCATGTACCCAACATGTACCTTTACCAAAATCCCTCGTTAATTTCATCATCCAAATATGATGTGTAACTTTGTAATAGACCTGGTGTATATGATCACATACTTGCAAACCTTCCTTAAATTTAACAACAAGAGACTAGCATTTTCATCAAACTTTTCTTTAGTCTCACATGACTAGTTTTGGATTAGTCAACAACACTAACTTGAAATAATCATAACTATGTACGTGTAATGAATAAACATATGAAACTGATACACAATGTTCTTCATTGTGTTTTATGCAATTCCTCCATGTTTCACTACTTTAAACCTGTCATAAAAGGAGTTATAGCAAAAATGGCATACCTTGTTGAATTCTGGCTTATTCTAGAGAGCGACCTTGTAGAGTGTTCCCCGCACGGAATATTTGTTGAATCGATATGAAAATGTTACACAATATACTAAATATCATACTCTAACCAAAACATTTTGTCTTTCTGAATTTGGATCTGTTATGAATAAGTTATGACGTTTTTTTCTTGAAACACATGTTTTAGACTAGTTTCGGGACTAGCCACAAACCTTATTTTCCACGGAGTGTAACTCCAAAAATACAACGACCCACAAGATGAATTGTTTACCATAGATACTTGGATATGTTTCCTCAATTTCATATCAATTTCATGGTCTAAATCATTCTATAAAAAAAATTATTGCAAAAATGGTGAGATGACCTGTAAATAACATACCTTAGAAAGCATCATCAAAAGAATTTATCCTCCCGTGAATTCCGGCCTTCTTTTCTTCACCTTCCTTCTGAAATTCAGCTTAGATATCATTTGTTTAGCTCAGAAAACTATATATATTCAATATTCTCAAGTGTGATCTCAAATGGGAGAGCCTTGACTCTTATTTATACTCTCCAAGTAACTTCCTTAAAAACATCTTCTAGGTCACTTTGCCCACTTTCCTTATTTTAGGGTTAACCCACTTCTAATTTCTCCATAAATTTATTATTTAAATAATTTATTTTGTATTCACTTTGAATTATAGTAGACTCATCACTTCACTTTATTAATTACCTTATAAAATCTCTTAAACCACTTTGACTACTTTGACCTTTTGAGGCTTCTAGATGACATATGAGGGTCCTCCAACTTCGTAAGGCCATAACTCTCAAACCGTGAGGAGTTATGTGACGTTCCACATACCACCATAAATGGCATGACATGTAATATCCATATAGAATATTATTAACTGAAAATATATCAAAACTCATACCATTATCCATTAAACAAACTTGGGTCCATTATCCAAACCTGGGTTCTCCAATTCTCATGGCCATAACTCTCTAACCGTGAGGAGTTATGTGACATTCCACATACCACCGGAAATGGAATGAAATTTACTATCCATCTATAATATTCTTACCTTCAAATATATTAAAACTCATACCATTATACATGAAACAACCTTGGTTCCATTACCCAAATCTTTGTGCTATCGGAATTCGCTATCGGACTTTCTCCAAGGGTTGAAATCAATCAATAAGGGTTGACATCAATATACAATATCACTCTCCAATGTTTGACATAAATGACAACCAACAATCCATACCAATTATCCATCAACCTAAACCAATTGTCTAACAGTTTTCCCTACTTCAATGTATGTTGCTTGAACCAAAACCTCATCAAGATTAGTAGGTCCAAACATAAATACAGTGTTACAAATATGTGAAAGTAAACCTCCTATATACTTCATAAGAGTTTCTTGGGTATGTAATGGAATATTTAACATTAATTCCATCTTACAAAATTCATATGTGTATTCTTGCATCATTTTCCCTTTTCTTAGTTTAAKACCTTGCCATTCAATTAAAGCCTTCTCCTTATAACCCAAAGRACAAAATTGMTTTCTAAGTGCAAAAAAAAAAAAAMWTTCCATGATGGAAATACATTACCAACTTGTTGTGTACCATTTTTCAACTTACTCTACCACCAGATGAGTGTTGTGCCTGCAAGCCAAAGTGATGCCAACTTGATTTAAGTTGCCTCATATTTGATTTGTTGCACACTGCAATAAACTTCCATATGTTTGACCGAGTTATCAAGTCTCTCATCATTGACTTCACCATCATACATGGGAAATTCAAATTTCACATAAATCTTAAGTAAAGGCATATCATGTTTAATTTTATGGGAATGTTTTCTTGCGGTGGATTTTGAACTTGTTCTTGAAGAAGAAGAAGATGATGGAGAAGAAGGAGGTGAAGGAGGATCCTCCCCTTCTTCACTTTTGTCTTGTTTTGATGATTCTTCTTGGAAAGGCCTCTTTCATTCCAATTAATCCTCATATAATACATTTACCATCTCAGACATGGAAAATAAAGTCTTTTGCAATTCTATCTCATTCTGAGACATTCCATCTCTTCACATTCCTTCTCAATCCAATCTCAGGATCCCCTTCTACAATCTCACCTTCACCATGACTCATCTTTTCCCTGGTAATCATGCAAACTCAAACAACCAACTGTCAACCTGCTCTGATACCACTTGATTCGAAAATTATCTTTAAATACTTGGTTAAGTTTTAAGCATGTGTTCAATTACCAATTAGGAATTAAGGAAATAAGAAGAACTTAATGAGATATTATGGCACCCATCATAAATAAATGAAGATCATAATATAATCACAAAGAACAAAAAAACAAAACAGCAAGCTTGTTAACGGAGTTCGGCAAGATTTCCTACGTCTCCAGGCCTTTGTCTCAGTGGGTGAGTCTTTCTTATTTCTATTCAATGCTTTAAAAGTAGATCCGAAAAGTGTCAAAAGGATTAAAAATTGGTCTTTCTATTTTCTTCTCGACCTCAAGAATCCAACACAACTGACAGCACCGAAAAAGGTTGAGTGTAGCTCCCAAAATTGGCCCGCAAAGTTCGCTTCCTCAATGGCTTCCCTGCATAAAAATGGCTTCTAGATTCACAAACTCATCATCATTCTTTCAATATGAACCTCCTAGTCTGTCAAAAACATATGAATTATATATATATATATATATATATATATATATATATATATATATATATATTGATTTGGTATCCTCCTCCCAACTTCCTTCCAAGATCTGGCCTCAAATCGGGCTCCAGATCCCCCAAAAATGGACAAAATCCTCCAAAATCAAGATGAAATGTTGGGTGCATCCCCTTTTACAGGGGATCCTAGCCATATGAGAAGCACCATATGTCCTTGGGATGAAATTTGGCATGTTGGCCCCTTTTCCTCTGGTCCTGGTCCTGTGGGTATGGCCATGTGACCAGGTCCTAACACTCCACACGCCCCTACATGTTGCGCTCAACTCCTAGTTATGTGCTTCGGTCACGGGTTGGGTGTCATGTGCTATGTTTTGGCCCCCCTATTGACCGAGGCTATCCCTAAACCTCCAGACATATCACAATAAAATGTAGGTGTGCCACATATGGGTTAAGACCCAACGTGCAACCCGGAAGGTCCGTCAATGGTTGTGAATACTCTGTGCAGGTGGAGGTCGGGTGTTCGATTCTCGTGGAGCATAATAAATTTTTTTCCTAGCCAACATTGGAAAATTTTGAGGGTGCCACATGGTGCCCTCTGATTGGGCCACGTTGTTGATTAATTGGGTTGGTTGTCATTGATGTCAACCCTTGAAGAAAGTCTGGTAGTGAATTATGGTAGCACAAAGGTTTGGGTAATGGACCCAAGTTTGTTTGATGGATAATGGTATGAGTTTTGATATATTTGTAGGTAAGACTATTCTATATGGATAGTACATGTCATGCAATTTCTGGTGGTATGTGGAATGTCACATAACTCCTCATGGTTAGAGAGTTATGGCCATGTGAAGTTGGAGAACCCTCATGAGTCATCTAGAAGCCCCAAAAAGTCAAAGTGTTTGCAAAAGAAATTATTTAAATATTAAAGTTAATGGGGAACTCCCTAAAATAAGGAAAGTGGGATGCTACATGAAAGTATAAATAAGAGGCAAGTATCTCTCATTTAATCACACTTGAACACATTGAATATCCTTTTTTGTGTAAGGCTTATTGCAACTATTCATTGATACTGTTGTTCCTGAGTCTGTACTAAGGCTTAAAAGTACAGTGTCAAGGCATCCGAAAGTAGGTGAAAGATAGGTAAGAGAGTAACATCAACCTTCGGTATAGAAAACTAGGGAATATTTCTACGTTCTCGTTGTCTAGCTTCCAACTGTTCCTGAGTAGTTATATCTTGTTCAATGGCTGCCCATGAACGTTCAAGTTCCTCCTGGTTATTAGCAGTTTTAAAGATTATGTCAAAAAGATTTAAGGCGATATGCATATGGTTCGATAGTCCGGGTTCAATATTAGGCTGTGTCGCTATAGGGATAGTCATGGAGGAACAGTAAGATTAGGAAAGGATTTAAAGAGATATTAAATGTTGTCTTGATTTGGTCAAAATAAAGAGAATTTTACGTTGGAAAAAAATAGAAATGCAAATTGAAGGCTCTTTCCCGTAACTGTATTATATTTTATATAAAGGTGTGATGTGAGAGAAAAACATTTAGCTGCATATAACACAAGGTTCCTGTCACAGAGAAAACTCACATATAGACAAAAGAGGATATTAGTAAGAAAATAACTGACATAGCAAAGAATATACGTAGAATTCTGAAAGTGCAGATTGGTCTTACACCCGCTGATAGCTGGTGCAGAGGAAAGACAATAAACAAATACAGAAAACCAGAATCCTTTTGTTATAGTAGTGGTCATACTAAAGTATAACAAATCACATCAATTATGAATAATGGAATGAAATGAAACATGAAATACAAAGAAACAAACTTGTAACACAGTCTTAACGGAATCGAGAATCTTCATATTTTCTTATATTAACTTCTCGAATGCAAAAAACTCTATTACAATCAACACAAAAAGGTCCAACCCTCTTTACTTCTTTCTGTGATATATTTATACAATTTTCCCGATCAGTTAGAATCTCAACGGTTATACAAATTCGGTTACAACCGAGAGGAGTGCAATCGCTCCCTTTCTCCTACTCTATTTTTCAATTGGTGCCAGGTGCTTGTCTTCACGCGGATTCGGTGCAGGCGATACATTTTTCCACGAACTGAGATACGAGCTACGAAGGTTCCGCTTGACAGCTGGTCTCGGCAAAGTAACATTCTCAGGCTAACTGTTGTAGCTTGTCCCCCATGTGTGCATCGACGATGTCGAGGGCACTTAGTTGTGCGTTGGGTTGTATTAAGTGCTTGTCAACTTGAGCCATGTCCACCCTGTCCATCTGAGAGATATCGGCCGAATCTCTCTCATCCTTCTCTTTTGGATCAAGCGAGATCTGTTCTACATTCATTTGCATTAATGTTTCTGCATCGCCTCCACTATCCATACCCAACAGCTCACCATCTATAGCATTGAAGGCTTCTTCTAATGAATAGGTTACTTTTTGGGCCTGTTCCTTGCTTAGGTCAATATTATGCTCCCAATCCTTCAACAGAATGTTACCTCTAGTTTGTTCTGAGATGGTGAGTCCGGGAGGAAATGCCGAAAATCTATTGTTTGTGGCTATCACTGCCTCCTAAAAGGTGACCCGAGCTGCTTCTGCATTCCTTTCTCTGATAGTCAGGTTCTCAGAAATCCGATGCATCAACATACAATCCTCTCGGATTGTTCCTACTTTGGCGAGCAAACTCTGCTGTGCAGAAGAGATCTTGCTCTGAATCTAGGTCACTCAGGATTTAAACCCCTCGACATCAATCACCCTACTTTCAGCGATCTCCACCTGAGCCTGCAGCTCTGCAACCATAGTCCTCTACTGACCAGCCTGCACCCGACCGTCTCGGATCACTGAATGCACTTGTTCCAACTTGGATTTGAGCACTTCTATTTCCTTTTTATCATCTAGTTGGGCCAGTTCTATTTCCCCACTCACCTGACCTTTAGCGCTTTCTGTGGTCGAAGCTACTCTGGCTTCAAGAGTCTTGATTAGGCGATTCTTTCTTTTGAGCTGATTTTTTAACATCCCGACCGAGAATTGATTCGCCGATGCATACGCTCCTAGTGTTCCTGCGATCTCCATGGTGAATTCCTCATTCTTTTTGTTCTTTCCATCGGTCATAACTTTGAATTTTTTAGCAATCGATCCTTCGTCTTGGTAGAACTCCATTTTCACCACCGCTTTCCTCTTTTTGTCAAAGAAGAATTCATTTGGAGGAAGTTCTTCTGCTCTGATAGGCCTCAGTTCCTCATTGAAAATCCATCCTTCTTCTATATTTCCTTGCGTCGATTGCAAGGGGGTGACAGAAGTGATGGGTTCCCCAATATGTTGTGATGCCTTCCCTGGGGTGACGACCGAGTCCTACTTCTTTGGAGGTTCAGGGGTCTTCGTCTCAGTTTCCGGATTCTAGGTCTCTGGCGGGTCCGGATTCTGAGTCTCTGCTTTGGGCTTATTCGTTTGATCCCCCTCATTATCGCTTTTTCCTAAACTAGAAGTTTCTTCTTTGGGGCCTTCATCATCCTTCGGTTCCATCTCAAAAGCACCCGGGCTCCCTCCTCGCAACACAGCAGGAAGACAACTTCGTCTGTTTTCCTAAAATTTTAATACAGAGGCCATGTCTGCGGGTGCTAAAGATCAGATCCAAACTATCACTTCCCCATAAGATCTCACCCCTCGGAAAATGTCATCCGAGGGTGAAAACTCGTGTTCAAACCTCTTCAGCCCACAATTAGCTAAATGGTTGCTTACAATTTTCTGAGGGTCATGTTTTTTATACTCAATGGAGACCAAACTCAGGTCCTCCAGGGCTGCAACCTCGTCTTTAGCATGTCCGAAATCCAATAAAGAATAAGAATTTAGCCGAATGGGGAAAAATGGCCATACCTTCTTCGAAGATTCTTTGAGTTCTTTACTCACCCCGCCAATCACTATTTGTCGGGCGATCTCGCGACAGGCCAGCTTGTCGGGGATGACCAGTGGTAGCACAAGCGGGGGAACAGTAGCTCCAAACACTCTTAAATAGGAAAACTCTACTTCTACGTACCAGTTCGCTATACCACTCAGATTTGCAGCAATGTGTTCCGAGATACGAGGTGGTGAACGACCAAAAATGGTGATGTGCAGGGGCACCATCACCCAGTTGAAAATTTCGTAAATAAATTTGTCCGCTTTATTCTCCCATAATTTGTCGTGATACTCATGCACGGGATTTTCTTGGGCTAGATTCCAATCCCAGCTCATCAAAGGGAATGGTGTCATGGAACATACAGCATCCATGATATACGCAGACATGAAAAATGAGGATGTTCTCCCGCTTGCGTTCTGCTCCCGATACTCTGTGACCCTGTTGGCCAAACTGTCTGAGAGCATCTTTGCCCAATTAAACGAGCAACCTTCTACAACCCGAAATATGAGAGGCACCCACGCGATGTAGAAATGCGAGGTGTCTTCTCTTCCAAATAGTCGACATGTCATCATGGCCACATATTTATACTGTGGCTCCAAAGAAGCGATAGAATATACGCCCTAGTCATTTGCTTTGAACTTTGCGGCACACGAAACCCAATCTTTAATCAAACCGGGCATGGTTTTGTCATATTCAGTGCACTCCTTCTGTTTGAATCTCTCTAGGAATTCATCATCATACGTGTATTCAGATGTTGTCGGGAGCTTATACATGGTTTGGATGTGCTCCGGTATAAAAGTCCCGACCATGACCTACTGGTTGTTCATGATAGTTCTGGTGGGTAAGTCTATGTGATCCAATGCCCATTAGATCATATCTCAATAGGGAAGAAACCGTGGTCTGGTTGCTACCTTGTGCATTCCAGATTGAACGACAATCTTGTATTTAGTGTTCAAGTCGTCCTTTTCGTTGTCGTCGGAGACTGAATAATTCACCAACTCAGTTTGTAGAATATCTGAAACAAACGACCAGCTAGGGACTGAATGAACACTCTGGGGCGAAGTGTCGGATAAATTATCCGAGCCTTTCCCTGCAACCTCGATATTCGCCTTCGCTGCTTTCCTTGGAGCCATGGATGAAACTTGCGTTTTCACTCTCCTTTGATAAAACTGTGTATACATGCAGACAGTAGTTAACTCAGAAAATGACAAGCTCTTCGTGCTTATGAAAAATGTTATCATTATAATAAAATGAGACTCCTGTATATATTTGAAAATTCTGTACTCTTAGAAATAAGTCTGTCAAATCGCAATTAGAAACAAATTTATTGTGTAAAATCCGATCTTATTTATTCGTGGATTCACCCTAATTCTTCATTAATGTCATCAATGTTTGGCGGTTTGACAGGAAGTCGGGGTATGGAGAGCAAGTAGCTACCTCGGGAAATGTGCAAGCCTCAATGCGAGGGACATATCTTGCTTTATTTTAAAATATTCAAACTTAGCAACGTTGATCAATTTCTCGCTTTTCGTTGGATCGTGGATTTCCTTTCCACATTTTGAGTCTTCAACTCACGAGACTGCGAGGATCGATTTTGGTTTAATTAATAGTAATCGAGATTTGGAGCATCATTAATTTCATAATCACTTTATTAGCCATATCGCGACTCGGAACTTCAAAGACAAGTTTCTGAGAGATTTGTATACCGAGTCGCGAAATTGCGAGATGGAGATGATTAGGACTCAATTAAGGGAAATAAAATCGTAGATTAGGCATCTAATTAATTAGTCACGTTATAATGACGTCGCGACTTCGTGAGTCAGGGTTTTAAACGTCGTAACTTTCTAAAAGATAGTGCCGAGTGGCGAAACGCCGAGAATAGATTTAACCATGGTTAGCCCTTTTGCCTTTAATCCTTGACCAAGGATAGCCCGAAAGAACCTCATGTTCTCGGCTCTCGGAGCTGAAAACATAAAAGTTTGAACTTGGCGAACGCCGAGGCGCGAAACCCCGACGACATTTAATCACTGAGTTAAAAGATTTGACCCTGTTTAATATCTTGAGTGAAAATTTAAAATGAGTTCGCAGTTTTGCGACTCGGGACGTGTGAACTCAAAGATTAAAGTATCTGACTTGCGAGATCTCGAAATAAAACAAAAAGCGCGAACATGCTTACAGAAGTGGATTTGTTTTGAGAGTAGAAAAAGCATCACTGCTCATTCGACAAAGTTGCAGAGCTTTCAAAGCTTCAGGAGGGGACAAAATCAAAAGGCCATTTTTAGATTTCAAGTATCAAAAATTGAAAATTGTGAAGGGTAAAACTAAAACAAGGGCAACTCCAACATAGGCTCCAACTAGGGATC
>JASDQU010206700.1:18370-28741 GCA_032191745.1 Picea mariana
AGTCAAAGAAGAAGATGCCTGGAAGATTGCCTTCAAGACAAAGCAATGTTTGTATGAGTGGTTGGTTATGTCTTTCGATTTATGCAATGCACCAGCTACATTTATGAGACTAATGAATGATGTTTTACACCCTTATATAGATTCATGTGTTATTGTTTATCTGGATGATATACTAATTTATAGCGCTACCTAGGAGGAGCACAACTCACATCTTATGCAGGTGTTAGAGACTATGAAGAAACACCAACTACTAGCAAATATTAAGAAATGTGAATTTTCTCGACAGTATTTGGTGTATTTGGGGTATGTGATTGGTGGAGGGGAGCTCAAGATGGAGGCCATCATGAAATGGTTGGTTCCTAAAAATCTCACTAGAGTTAGGAGTTTTGTTGGGGTAGAACAATACTTGCAAAAGTTCATAGCTTCAATTTCAACGGTATTTGCACCACTCCACACCATAACAACTAGTTTTAAGAGTTTTCAGTGGGAGATGAATCAACAGAAGCCCTTTGATGAGCTGAAAAGAAAGACCATTCAAGAACCAATGCTCACACTACCAAACATGCATAAGCCCTTTGAAGTGGACATAGATGCAACTGGGTATGCCATGGTAGAATTAATGATGCAGGGAGGAAGGCCTATATGTTATCAGTTTGAAGAATTTATTAGGGTAGGTTTAAACTACCCTACATACGTAAGGAGATCTATGCCTTGATACAAGCTGACAAAAAGTGGAATCACTATCTAATGGGAAAGGAGACCATCATCCACAGAGATCACCAACCACTGCAATATTTGTAGGCCCAAAGTAATCTACAACAAACCAGATATTACAAGTGGATGGAGTTTTTACAACAATTTCGTTTGGTCATAAAGTATAAGAAGGATAGCACGACTAAGTTGAAAGACATGCTTTCATAGCCACCCACATCCAAGATTATAACTTTGGGAACTATGATGCACATGTAGTCTTTTACCCATGATGTAATAAAGAGGTATGCATAGAAGATGAAGACTTCAAGGAGGTGTTTCAACAGCTACAGGGACAAATTCATATTGAAGAAGGTGATGGTAAGGCCAACTATCATTTCTAGAATGGTTTACTCTACAAGCTCAACAAGCTTTGTGTTCCTAAAGATGAACAATTCTAGCTTATCATAGAGGCTCACACCTCCAAGGTTGCAAGACATTTTGGTGTTGGGAATACAGTTGCCAACTTACAGAGGTATGTGTACTGGCCTAGAATGCAATATTTATAAGGGTATATTAGAGGATGTATACTTTGTTGTACCAACAATTCGGTAACAGGAAGCAAGGTCTATACCATCCCTTACATGTACCTACTCGACCTTGGAAAAGTATTTCCATGGATTTTGTGGTAGGTTTACCAACATCCAGGAAGGGACATGACTATATATTTGTGGTAGTTGAAAGGTGCAACAAAATTTTCATTCTCATGCCTTGTAAAAATATCATCAATGGACAAGAAGCAACAAACAAGTTCTTTAAAGAGGTATGGGTGCACTTTGAGATGCCCAGGAGCATCATCTCAAACATGGACACTGGATTTCTTAGTGCATTTTGGACAACATTTTGGGATAAGATGGACACTAAGTTGAAGAGGTCTACAACATTTCATCCACAGACAAATGGGAAAACAAAAGTAGTCAATAGGAATTTGGTGATGCTTTTGAGGGGTTACAATCAAAAAAATTTGAATACCTGGGATGACAATATGATCTATATACAACACTCTTATAACAGAACAATCCACACTAGTACTAGTAAGTCACCTTTTAAAACTTGCTTTAGGTATTTGCCACCTTCACCCTTATATGTTGTATATTGACAACAAGGAGTAAGGGATGACCTCATAGAATATGCATTAAAAACAAAACAAAAAAATGTTGAGAAGATCAGATATATCCATTTGCAAGTACAAGAGAGATTGAAGAATTCATAGGAAAAATAAAATGCTAGACATGGCCAACACAAAACAAAGAGAACATTTAGAGTGGGAGACATAGTATGGTTATAATTGGATAAAGAAATACTACGGGGTCCTGGTAAGAAGATCAAGGATTTGTGGTATGTTCGTTTTGAGTTATTGGAAAAGGTGGGAGATAATGCCTACAAACTCACTCTACCCCATACATGCACATTTACTCAATAGTGATGTGGAGAATATCAAACTCTATGAGCCTTCCATGTTGGATAAGGAGGACTTATGCTCGAGTTAGTAGAGGAAACAATTTTCCAGGACTACAAAACAAGGGCAACATGTCCTTTGGAAGATTGGGTTGAAAGGACAACTTCCACGAAAAACAAAGTGGTACTTCAAAAAGAGGGTAAAGGAAAATTTTTCTCACCTCATTTAGTAAAGATTTTGGGGACCAAAAGCCTCCCTAAGTGGGGAGGCATGATCTAGATTGGATCATTATATTGTTTTTCATGTATCTCTAGATTTTCAAAGTGGAAACAATTGGAGAAATCAGCTTGCAAGGCCATTTAGTGAGAGGTCTCAGTTTGGAAAATTAGAGTATGAAACCTTGCAAAAATCACTTAGCAAAATTTATGCCTCCGACAAGTTGACCAACCATGTGCAAGAGGATGCTATGTCAAACCTGTTACTCATTCATATGGATCTAACCATGTCTAACCTATTAGCTAACCATATCTATAATTTCAAGAAAATTTAGAAAGTTCAAAAACATACGACAATCACAATTGAGGATTGAAGAAGTTCATTAAAACAAGGTAAAAGGAAACAAACTACTGATCATCTTCCCATAATTAATTTATTTATACTTTGTTTTTGTCGTCGAAGCAGACACAACCAGTGACGCATTCTCATAACTACTAAGAGATCATGCCCAAGTAGAAAAAGTCTCGACCTTGCTTTATTGATTCAGACGATTTTAGCTTTTTAAGAGCGATCTTTGGACGGTACAACGTTCTACGTAACCAACCAGAATTCTGACATTGTCATTTGTGGCAGTTGGGTTCGGTGGACAACGATTGGTGTTTTCTCAATTCCAATAACTTCTACCAATTTTAATCTAGAATCAGGCGACTCCGTCGAACTACAAGACTGGGTCACTCAATCTCACTCAATATTTGCTTCCCAGACTTGGCACTTCCCTGGCTATTTTCTCATTGATTGGGTCACTTTACTTGTACTTGGTCATTCTCACTTGCAGAGTCGACTTCATTTCATGTGTTGACTTAAGTTAGAATTAGCACAGCCGCTAATTTGTGGCTGGTGAACATCGAAAGGCGGGGTTGTTAAGGCGGGGCTGTTAAACTTCCCGCTTAGTTAAAAAAATCTTAATTAACACAGTGAAAACGCTAGGTCCAGGAAAATTCGTTTATATTTTTCAATCAGGTAAACATGGAAATAAGTTAATGAATACAGTAATTTTTAAACACGATTAGGTAAATGTAAAAAAATAAACATATAAATGGATGTCTTTATAACAGCTCGGAAGTTAATGGATGAAATCAGAGCCATTCATTTATTGTGACGACTAAAAATATTCTAGGCATATTTAATCTCGTCCATAAAAAACGTATTAAGAACTAAAAACCTATTAAATGTGCCCATCATCAATAGGTGTACGCCTTAGAGTCATTACAATGTATTTTTATTAGATACCCATTTTTATATTCCCAATACCTATAAAACCCCTGAAACCTCACATCCCTCCAGTACTTGTAATATATTGATTTTATTTTTCACAACTAAAAAAAACTCTTTATGAATGAACCTGATAAGATATTGATTAACAAGATGAAGCCTCTGTGACAATCAATTATTGTAATTTGGGGCTTGGAGAGTTGCTAGGATTTGGAATCATAAGTGGGCCTATCCCTGAAGCTTTGGTTCCCTATTAGAGCTCAACATGTGTTGGGAAGAATCCACTAAAGCTTTGAAATAATATCTCTCAAACACTCATGGAAGATAGTGATTATTTCATTTTAACGTCATGTTATTAGGGAGATGAATATAAGGTGGGATTTGGTACATGCTCTGGAAAGATACTACCAGTTCTTGTGTTGGTTTTGTTACATGGGTGAGAAAAAACACAACACTTACTTTCCTAGTTAAGTCAACTAAACAAGACAGAGGGTTGTGAGTTGTTTACATAACCAAATACACATGAATCAAGGAAATAAAAATAAAAACAAAAGGAAACAAATGTTAGAAAACTGGCAAGAACTAGAACCATGAAAATGACAATCACATAGCTACCAATGGATCAATATATTGATAGGCTAGCACCGTAGAGAAAAGCAGGGACTTATGAATCCCCTCTTCCTCCTTGGGAGGGCTCTTGAGCTCCTTAATAGAGAGCTCTTCTCTTCATACAATGGAAAGTAACAATGTTGAAGAAATACAATGTCAATCCTCTCAAGAGGTGAGTGGAATGGCCCTTGCTATAGTGATTGAATGATTCAAAGAGAAAAGAGGATTCTCAAAGAAGAATTCTTGCATCATAACAATACCTTGAAGTTCTTCCTTTCTTATCACACCCATGGCATATATTTATAGTTTCCATTCATGGAAAGATATAACTGGTTCATGATGTGAACAAGGGGATTTTTAGCGCACTTCCTAGCCCTTGACCAACCTCCAAGCTAGATCTCTCTCAAATCTGAGTGTCAAATCATGTTGGAAGTCGGACTAGAAGTGGTTGAGAGGCTGACAAGATTCATAAATGCACTGTTCATAAGAAGTGTGCGGGTTTTCTCATAGACATTCGTGCATCTTGTGCATTATGTGCACAGTGCACACTTAGGGTTGTTTTATCCCATGCATTCTGTGCACAGTGCGCGTGCTTCCTTTGGTGAATTTGCAAACTTCAATTTATGAACCAAGTATATAGTTTTATGCCTTTTTATGGATTTTGATGTTGTAGGTGAACTAATTGTTGTTGGAATTGATATCTTTCTTCAACCATTGTTTGTAATGTTGCAGACGATTTTCCGATGATAACAAATGCCCCCTGATGTGTGAGGTTAGGAGCATATGTATAGCTGAAATACACCAATGTTTCTTTTGCTGAGAGTGCCATTCTGAGGAAGAGTGAAGAGAGGAATTGCAAGAGTAATCCGTCGGAGGGAGAGGGAAAATTGTGGGAACCAAGCCTTTCTCTAGGAATAAAAATAAAATTTGTATACAAACGAGGCGGGCATGCCCCATGCTCGTGTCTTGGAACCAAAATGTGGGACTGTAACTGAAGGTGTATGATGATGTAGATAGCTGCAGCTCCCTCGGGGGTGATTGATAATGGAAGATGACGGTTCTGAATGGTGAACTGGCTCTGAATTGAGCAGTGGACGATGGTAAGAAGTGTCGATGAATCATAGGCAATGATGGCCTATCAAATTCAGAGTTCTTCGGATGGTATGGAAAAACTGCAACGGTCGCATAGTAAGACCCACCTTAACATGATAGTTTGTTGAAGTCGAATGTTATGGGGGTCAACAAAATCAGAAAGCAATGATGACTCTCTCTGTTCCTTCCAAGACTTCTCATTGAAAAGGTAATGAGAGTCAAGATACTATCGCCCTTATGGAAACTGTGTCGATGTCGACAAGAAGGGAGACATGACATCAAGAAGCAAAGGGCATCTTCAAATCCACAAAGTAATAGGTGATATCAGGTTCTAATGGGTAACATGGATGAAGTCAAGACACTATGCGACTTAGGAATACCCTTGGTTGGGGTGTTGAAGGATGATTGGAAGCAACTTCCAAACTGGATCTAGTGTCAGGGGGACAACTAGACATGGGATTAAACTGGGCTGAAAAAAATGGGCAAACTCATATATCGTGGTTACATGGAGTTTGGATAATCAGGGTTTGTCAACGATGGCGATATGAAAGAGGGTGGATTCCCCAACCAAGGAAGACATGGGTTGCTTTTCCAGGTAAAAGAAGGCCATTGGGGAGGATGACTAAAAAAGTTATGTATATGCTAGAAACAAGGGATTTATACAATTACCAAATGAATTAAATAATAATTTGGGTTGAGTATATAGATACAGAAATGGGTGCCCCAGTGAAAGATGGCTTGGCCTTTTTAGGGAAAATTTTTGTGAAAGAGAACTAGTGGAGGGTGGGGGCCCCATGGGTGGGTTTCCGTATTAGGTAAATGGATGGAGGACAATTTACAGATGGGAAAACTGATTGTGGATGAGATCGAGGGATAATGGAATTGTGGGGGTGTAGTCAAAAAAACCAAGTGCAGGATAATATGACCTGAGAGTCCATTGGGAAGGTTATCAGTATGATAAGAAGAAGTATGGGGTTCATTCTCAGAAGTGAAAAGACTATCGGGACTCCCAATCCTAGGGGGTAGAAACAACATGAGTGTCAAGTTGCCAATGGGAACTATGAATGGGACAACTCATGTGGGTGAGAGTGTTATCGGTTGATAGTACCAAAATGTGGCAGAGGTAAAGGTACTGCAGAGCCAGATGTAGGGACCCTAAAGGAAAATGTCATAGGTTGTGACTGGGATATGAAATTGTTTATCGAGGGAGTAATTACATAGCAGTATCAAACATATACCTGAAGGGGTTGTAATTTTTATTAACAAGTACCTATACAAAAACCAAATACCCAACGAGAACAATATATGATGATAAATAACATATAACAACTTGTTTGATAAAACTGAAAGTAAGCATTCGTACCTGAATGTGGTGTGAAAAAAGGCTCCTCCAGGGATAAGGGTATATGAAAACCCGAGGAATATGAATGTGTAGATGGTTGGATTAGTATCTCATGGCCGAGAACGATTTGGAAAACGAAGGCGCTGAGCTCTTGTACCGGAATGTGGAAGTTGGGAAAAAGGGGCTATATATGGATGGTGGGCCCACAATGCCACCTCATTTGCACCGACACTATTGTTGATCTGGCGAGAGAGCTGTGAGGTGATTTGAATATTGCGGGAGCTTGGGGCTACCGATCATGGAGTTGCGAGAGACAGGTTAGTGGCCTTATCGTCCCACATTGTGTGAATTTGATGGATGTTAGCTAGGGGATGTACATAGGGCCGTACAGGGGTTTTTAAGGGTAGGTGCCTAATAATGCATGAGAAAAGGGTGAATACTCGTGCATGTGTGCACGGGTGGAAGTCGGTTTCCCGCACATTATGTGCGGGTTTATCCCAAACAGTCGTGCATGCATGAATGCACGGTTGTGATGGGAAAACCCGTGCATAATGTGCGGCTTTGAAGGTTACAACCGTGCATTTGGGTGCATGGGGTAGAAAGACAAGTATGCATTGGATGCACGCCTGTATCTTGGACAACTATGCACTCATTCATGGCTATGGGAGAGATAGTTGTGCATTAGTGCGTAGCTGTGTGATGAAAAGTTGCACACAGATGTATGATTGTATTGGGTAAAGCCACACACTATGTACGAGCATATGGATGTATGACTCTTTTTTTATGATTATAATGTTTGATATATGATGTGGCTAATCAGGTGTTTCTGGGTGAATGCAGGTGATCAACAATGTTGGGGACGATGCCGGTTCACTAGTGAGAGCGAGACTAGGATCGATTGAGAGAGGTTGTGAGGGAGCAGCCGGTAGTGCACATGAATTTGGCAACCTGCAGATTACTAAAGTTCTTCAACTATCTGTTAATTCGGTCACATGAGTTCTTAGATCAATTTCTGATTTGGATGTGGAGCACTGCCCTACAGTGTTTTGTGGTACGAGGGGAGTAGTTGACGTTCTCTGCAGCAAAGGACATATATTTTTTGACAGGACTACCATTCTGGGGGAGGGAATTGGTCGTTGATCCCCATATACCAAGGGAGGATAGGGTAGAGACTATCGCGACGAGACATTGGTCTGGGCCGAACCCTATGTCGGGTTCGGTAGTGTGGATTGAGGCCCTAGATGACCTGCTGACAGAGTGCATAGCGACCATGGTGGTGAGGATTTATGGATCCTTGGGAACTTAGCGGATCACATGTCGGCAGCTAAGAGTGGTTGAGGAGGTCTTGGATGGAGACCTGTTCGCATGGAGTGAGTTGATGCAGACCCAGATGGTGTCCCAGCTGAACTAGTGTCAGTGTGCCAATTTCGGTGACTTTGCATTTGGGTCAGTTTTGGTGGCTTGGTTTTTGGAGAGGGTTCCTCTATTGCGCCCTCATATTATTCTATCATGAACGTCACGACGAGAGCCTCGATTGATGTGGTGGGCACATGTTTTGTCCCGACATGGAGGAGGGGAGGGTGGCCATTACTTTATGGCCAAAGTTGCTCGAGTGTGGCAGAAAAATTTGTAGGTGATTTTACAGTTTCCATACGCTAGTATGGATTACATACAAGATACAAACATGGTGCTACCTCCTGGGGAGGATTGGGATCATAGAGGTATGTGTGTTATTTGTCTTTTTTATTTTGGTAGATATCGTTAATCAGAAATGTATATGCATGTTGACACTATAACTGGGTTGTTTTTCAGATGTTGGACCCCAGGGTCAGGAGGTTGAGGTCGTCTGGGAGCCATCTCGATAGGATCCTATAAAGGCGAGGGATGGGTAGAGGCATCGACGAGATGATTTTGGTGCATGAACATCTAGAGAGCCACAAAGGGATTTTGCAGTTATATTAGAGGATCTGCACCAATGGTTCAAGCGGGTCTTACTGGGGGTTCCAGAGGGCGTATGGGCCCACATCCAGGATGATGAGGTCTTGGATCAGTGTGTAGGAGCACTGACATAGTGGAGGGTGCTAATACATAGGGTAGCAGTGGTGGGGACAGCTATGACGGGTCGACTACCTCTTGGGGCTGGAGTGCCCCGAGTTGGTGGGGTACCTCCAGCTGACAGGGTATCTGGGGGGGGAGCTCTAGGGGCAGTGTGACTGTCGAGCTAATATGTATGGGTTTGGGAGGTTGGTTTTGTATAGGTCATTTGATACCCATTTTTGTATTCATAGTGATGATGAGACTTATGATCCTATGTGAAGATGTGTATATACATTTTTGTAAAACAATGATGACCTTTTTTATATATATAATGGATATATTGATGATCATACATGTATCTGTGTTTTTTGTTTATGGTTGTGATGTCTATTGCTATATTTCACATATATATCATGCTATGTATATGAATGTTTTTAATGTGATAAATTCCAATCCAATACTAGGTTACCCATGTGATCTGCTACTTGATTGAGGTTCCTAGGAATATGTGAAAATGTGATAGAATAAAAGTTGCGAGAAAGGAGTCTAAGTTGCAAGTATTTGCGAAAGAGGAAAGGATCATGAACATGATACATGTTGTTGAGCTGGATGACGATAAGTTGGGAATCTAATAGAACACTTAGGTGACGAATGTGGCGATGAAAGGCCTCGGCAAGAAGACTAATGACGGTGTCATATTTGACTTGGTTTCTGGTGTCCAGACCTAAGAATATGCCTTTGGAATGGAGTAGCACATGTGAGGGGGTATATAGGTCTCAATCAGCTGAAGCGAGATTCTGGGTCCAATGGCTAGCACCGTCAGCATAACCAATGTGGTAGGCTGATGGATGATACATCTGTCAACAACACGGGTCATAGATCATACATGAGGAGTGGTGGTTGATGTAAAAGAAGACTAAAAACCTATGCAAATGTATATAAGGAGAAACCTAAGGTAGGGGGGCTACGCTTAGGCATAGAACTTCTTCAAGTACAACTCGTTGATGATTTATTTGAAGGGGGATCCTTCGCGAGAGGCCAAGATGTAGGCGCCCTTAATGAGGCAATGTTGGATGATGAAGGGGTCACGCCATAATGACTCGAATGTCCCATGGATGAGAGTTTCATGGGAGATATCATAGGCTAACACAAGATCACCTTCATTGAATGATCGAAGGTTGACATGGCGGTCAAAGGTGGCTTAAGATGATTTTTTAGCTGCCTCATTGTGTTGTAATAAATATCAACAGTCTTCACCAAGGGACTCTAAGGTCAGCAGGCACTGCTCCATTGGAGCAGTTTCAGGCAAGATCTCTATGGCAGTGCATAAGGTGGGGATTTCACACTCGATAGGGAGTGTGGATTCGATCCCGTGGATGAGGTGGAACAGTGTAAAACCGGTGGTAGTTTTGACTACCGTGTAATAGGACCATAAAGATGAAAACACCATATGATGCCAATTGGTCTTATGTTTGTTAACGATGCGTTGTAGCATGGTTTTGAGGCCTTTATTGACAGCCTCGACCTTCCTGTTGGACTGAGGGTAGTATGGGGAGGAAAAATCATGGGTGACACCTAACTTTGAGGAGAGTTTTGCAAAGATATCATTCTCAAATTGTTTACCATGATCAAAAACTAACTGTTGCGGGACTCC